>PRKT01000070.1:851307-874742 GCA_003671525.1 Saccostrea glomerata
TTTTTTATTATTATTTGAACCGCGCCAATACATTGATAGGGAATTAAATTTACAATTTGTAATTTTATTTCGGACAAAGACATTGGAAATGTAAATATTTGCTGACAAGGGCATTTGTATCGACCATATATAGAACTTGCTAAATGATGATTTTAAAAGTTACTGTTCATATCCTGCCTAAGGCCTTTTGTAGTAGCCTCTTATTTGTTATCAATGGAAGTTGACTCTCAAGAAGTCCTCACAAAGATTTGTTGTCAGGATGACACAAATGTCTTTTCCCAGCGAAATACGAAACAGATGTGTCAATATCTGCGATAGTTTTGTATTGGAGCTTGAAATGGATATTATATGAATTCAACTTTGGAAGAAAATGAATATTGTTAATTGATTAAACGTAGTCGATAAATATTGATGTCGTATAAAAGGCTACAACAAAAGACGTATACATTTCATGTGGAGGTTTTTGAATAAATTATGCTTAAAAATGAAGACAAGAATTTGTCTGCAGTTTAAAATAACGTGACACAATAAGTATCCATGAGAATTTGAAGATTTGATCTCCAAAAAAACTTAATCATGTTAATAGATAATGTCAATCAGAAACCAAATCAAATTCAAATATTAACATCAATATCCCTGTATGAACAATAAGAATGATTTTAACAAAATAATGTTGCTAATGACCAATAACAAAGTAAGTCTTTACGAATTGAATAATTTTACAAAAGCAGCTCTTAATGATATCAAAAGCTTTAACTTAAGATTGATTTCTTTGATTAAAGTATTGAAAATCGCACATTTTGATACTATTGATTTTTTTGTTCAATTTATATCTTCAAATTTTTCTTTAACATGTTTAAGTCTATCAGAGAATTTAAGGGAACTAGATGTCTCATCCTAAGTCCCATTTTAATCTCGGCTTTGTCCAGTGACATGCTCTTGTCCTTGTCAAACGTGGACAATAGATCCACCGGTCGGAATCCCATCAGGCGCGCGAACTCCATCAGGACCAGGGTGGGGTTTTCCTGAATCACCCCGTCTTCGTCCTGGTCTCCGTCCTGGGGTCCTGACCCCGCACCATGACGTACAAGATCTTAATCCCCCGCTCCGAGTCCAGCTTGTGTGCCGCCTTTGTAAACGACAGTTCCACCAGCTGGGTCTTAATTAACAACCAGATGCATGGCTAAATTAATTTCTAGGACTTTTTTTTCTTGTACATCAAAGCTTATTAAAGCTCTATTCTAAAAAATCTTAATTTGATCTAATGTATTTTACAGGTGTGTGGAATAATCATGCAAGTAATATGTCAATATATGTATTGTAGTATGCATTAATTTAATGTGTTTAGCTATGATGAGGTTTTGTTCAATATCTGCTAAGATACGCAGAACCATAGTGTTTCTAGATAGCGCCTCATGTGAATATTGATTTCCTTCAGTCCTACATCCGGGCGCTCCTCGCACATGTTGAGCACCAATTGCGCTCGTGGTGATGTAATTTGTATTGTATTTTGTATTGTGATTGGTCGAGGAGATTATTTTTCTTTGAAATTGTCTTTTTGTCATTGAATTCTCATGAACATAAAATTGTCGATGAAACAATTAGATCTGCGTTGTAAATAATAAAAAATAAATACTTATCAATACAATACATTTGGTAAAGTTAAATAATTAAAACAATCAAAATATGTTCTCTGATTATTTAATTTGTTTTGTGAAAATGGAATACATGTATTTAAGATTTAGCAAGGGTGAGAGAACTTGTCCAACAAGCGTTACTACATGCAGCAATTAAGATCTTAGACAGGGCAACGAGTTATGCTCATCTTATGCCAGGTTAAAATTTACAACCATAAAACTCATTCAGAGTTATGTTTCTTTGTCTAATAATTGTAATAGTTTCCAGTTAGTACTTTTTTATTTTATGTTGCTTCCTAATCAACGAGCATTCTAAGAATGTTCTGTTTGATTTACTGGTACCCCCCTTCTCACATTGAGCGTTTTCAGGGTGGAGTTCTGTAGATTTACTGTGACCCCCCCTCCTTACCCTGAGCGTTCTGAGGGTGGTGTTCTGTTTGATTTACTGTCACTCCCCTCCCCTTACTTTGAACGTTCTGAGGCTGGAGTTCTGTTTGATTTACCGTCATTCCCCTCCCCTTACCCTGAGCGTTATGAGGGTGGAGTTCTGTTTAATTTACTGTGACCCCCTCCTTACCCTGAGCTTTCTGAGGGCGGTGTTCTGTTTGATTTACTGTAACCCCCTCCTAACCCTGAGCTTTCTGAGGGTGGAACTCTGATTGATTTACTTTGACCCCGAGCGTTCTGAGGAATGAGTTCTGTTTGATTTATTGTGACCCCCTCCTCATCTTTATCTATCTGAGGGTGTATATCTGTTTGTTCTGATGGATTTACTGTGACCCCCTCCTTACCCTGAGCGTTCTGAGGGTGGAGTTCTGTTTGATTTACTGTAACCCCCTCCTTACCCTGAGCGTTCTGAGGGTGGAGTTCTGTTTGATTTACTGTCACTCCCCTCCCCTAAACCTGAGCGTTCTTAGGGTGTAGTTCTGTTTGATTTACTGTCCCTCCCCTCCCCTAACCCTGAACGTTCTGAGGCTGCAGTTCTGTTTGATTTACTGTAACCCCCTCCTTACCCTGAGCTTTCTGAGGGCGGTGTTCTGTTAGATTTACTTTGACCCCCCTCTTTACTCTGAGCTTTCTGAGAGTGGAGCTCTGATTGATTTACTGTGACCCCCCTCCTTACCCTGAGCGTTCTGAGGGTGGAGCTCTCTTTGATTTACTGTCACCCCCCCCCCTTCTCACCCTGAGCGTTCTGTGGGTGGAGTTCTGTTTGAAGCCTTTCAGCAGTTTCTTCACACAGTCTTTGTTGATCCTGTTACAGTTAAGGTTCAGTTTCTGTAACTCTGTGTTGACTAGGAGAGCCTCGGCGAGCTGTTTACTTCCCGGAATGAAAACCATTCCACGAAACGTCCAGGACCCTCAAACCTTTGGTTTCCTTAAAGAAGTAACAAAACAAAAGTCAAAGTTAACATGACTATATCGCTATCTTAGAGGCAGAATCCTATATATGTATGGAAAATATTTATGACCGATTCTAAAGTCCATTTCATTACAGAACTCTGTATACTTGCTTCACATATACTTGTACGTCAATGAAACAACTACTAGTATTAACGAAGTAAATATGCAAAGAATAATTTTTTAGCATCAGCTAAATGAAAACGTAAAAGTACATGCTATAGATATAATATTCCTTCCTGATATATGTGATGAAAGCGTACACATTCACTACGTATAAATAACTACCTATTGCAATGCACAAGAGCATCATTAAATGTTTTATTGAACTTTCGTGACACTTTGAAAAACTTTAACAAAAACTTTGACACTTTGAAAAACTTTGACGAAAACTTTGACATTTTGAAAAACTTTGACAAAAACTTTGACACTTTGAAAAACCTTGACGAAAACTTTGATACTTAGAAACAGTTTATCGTAAACTTTGATACCTTGAAAAAGTTTATCAAAAACTTTGATACCTTGAAAAGTTTATCAAAAACTTTAAAAAACTTTGGCGAAAACTTTGACACTTTGAAAAACTTTGGCGAAAACTTTGACACTTTGAAAAACTTTGGCGAAAACATTGACAGTTTGATTTACAATAGTTAACTATAGTAAACAATAGTTAACTTTAGTATTTTTTTTGTTAGGGCAAAGATGGTTTCATTATTGATCAAATGTATGGACTGGCAGTGCAATTTGAAAACGTGAGGATAATTTTCACCTCGTGTTGTAGCTTACCTCCAGTCCTAAAGCCAGTTCTTTAGCACCTTTAATACGTAGACGATTCCAGCCAAGATCAAGCACCTCCAGTTTGTGGTAACCATGTTCATGTGCGGGTTCAGCATGCTCTCAATTTTTAGCATTAAGTGAATTAACATTTGACAAATGAAGCAATTTACTTTATCATCAACATGATCAATGAAGGATACTGACAATTAAATGTACATTATATGAGTGTTTGTGCAGGGAATTTCAGCATTAATCATGATAAATAATTAATTATGGTTAGGGAGGGCTTGATTTACCATTGTATGTTACTGTTTGATGCCTTGTCTCATGTATATGGATGCTCCTGTGTAAAACTGTGGTACAATTTCTACATTATTGACTTTTTATTCTGTAAATAATATAAAGTTTCAAGGCTTTTCTATTAAATGCCTGTTGTTATTCATTATACTTTATAAATTTGCCATAGGTGTTCACTTTAAATTTTCATAAGACATTTTAAAAATAGCCTGGTAGAATTATTGTTGTATTTATTAAAATTTTTATTTATATTAGTCTGCAGGTATCAATGACTAAATCTTTTGAAAAATGCTTTGTCTTATACAAGGTTTATGGGTAATCTGTCAGATCTGTTCAATGAAATTTATTGAATCTTTAACCTATGTCAGAGTATCTTTTGTAAATACAACTCCATTATCTGTTGGATCAGCACCAGCTTTGATTACCATGGTAACGTCAATGCCCACAACTGTCACAACTTTTGGATTATCCTTTATTTCATCATCACCTTCATCATCTACAGTCACATCAGGTAAATAAATCATCAGCTACAATCACATCAGGTAAATAAATCATCAGCTACAGTCACATCAGGTAAATAATTCATCATCTACAGTCACGTCAGGTAAATAAATCATCATCTACAGTCGCGTCAGGTAAATAAATCATTAACTACAGTCACGTCAGGTGAATAAATCATCATGTACAGTCATGTCAGGTAAATATATCAATAGCCACAGTCACATCAGGTAAATAAATCATCATCTACAGTCACATCAGGTAAATAAATCATCAGCTAGAGTTATATCAGGTAAATAAATCATCAGCCACAGTCACGTCAGGTAAATAAATCATCATCTATAGTCACATCAGGTAAATAAATCATCATCTACAGTCACATCAGGTGAATAAATCATTAGCTGCAGTCACATCAGGTAAATAAAAATTAGATCATCTTTCGATGTTTTAATATTAGAGTATCCAAATAATCTTGGATATTGTATATATAGGATTTCAGATTTACCATATTTATATGTACATCTAAGGGGCCTGTTTATCAAAAGAACTAAAGACTGAGACAAAAACTTAAGGTGATTTTAGAATAATTAATTGATTGCACAATTAGTGATACTATTACATATTGCCTGCATAGATATATCCTTCTCAATCCTATTTAAAAAGATTTTCAAAAATTTTTACACTTACATTTAAAAGTAAGTTATTTGCAAAATTACAGTTTTGTCTTTTGTCAAATTGGACCCCAAATCTCTAAAAAAAATACTTTAGGATTTATGTATCATATAGTAAAGGATGATGTAATTTTAGAACTTTTATACAATTCTGTATAATACATTTCATCCCCTGCCTAAGAAATGTATACATTATCTTTATTTTCTTTTTTAAGATATTCATATTTTTTTTCACTGTTCTGCATACAATTATTAAGTATTTTATGAAATATTTTGGTGTACTACAGGGTCAGTGACTACCCCCAGTACTGTTATCACTGGTTCAGGAGGACTCTTATCCCCCATCATAGGAATCGCCCCCTTTGTACAAGGAGGGGTAAAGACTCAGCCTGGATCTAACATCAGACAGCCATCCTCTGTTCCTCTTCTACAGGTAAATCTAATATAAATCTAATCTCAGCTTCTCACACACAGATAACCTAAATATCTCTCAGGTAAACACAACATCTCAATACAGGTTAACTAAACATCTCATAGACAGGTTACCTGAGTATTTCAAACACAGATAAATAATTCTTACACACACCGTCAGATAATCTCACAAGGTATGAACAAGCTACTCATTTTGTATTTTTTTCGAGAGATACTGATCTTGAAAAGCATTTAGGTGAAGTACTCATCCATTTAAATAAAATATCCAATATTGCAGATCCAGGGACAGCCTGGTATACAGTTAGTGGGTCTCCCTCAACAGAGGGCGCCAGGGAAGTCAGGCCCAGGGGTCATGACCTCTCAGTCTGCTGGTAAACCAGGGTCATCGCTACCAACAACAGGTAAGGTAGAAGCCTAATGAACTGATTAAACAAATTCTGCTGTGTACTTCATTTTCCAATTTTTAAATGTCTAATTACCCGGTAAGAGGAATAGTTCTTGTCTTAGTAGCAGAATGAGTATAAAATTGTGGAGTTTGTAAATGTTGTAACATTTTTGTCCTTTCCCTTATTACAGTGCAGCTGACAGCACAGAACATTTCTGGACACCAGTTAGCTACCCTGTCTCAGTTCAAACCTAACACACCACAAGGGGGCGCAGTTCCCCAACAACATATGCTACAACTACAGCAGCTTCAGTATAAACAGCTACAGCAGATCCAAATCCGTCAGCCGCAAGCTGCTGCTTCTCCACCTGTCAGTAAATCCAAGAGTAAGAAACGGACCACACCAACCCCACCCAAACAGTAGAAACACACAATCTGACAAAAACAAAAACATAAATAGACACCTCCCTCCAAGCAGTAGACATGCCTACTTTATACAGCCTCTTCCACAACTGACATTCCAAAAACAGACAACACTAATTCACACAGTGGACATGTGTACCCTACTCAAGACAGCTAGACTTAAGTATTCCCATCTAATCAATAAACAAATCAAAACCCAGTATTGTACTGCAGTTATTGTAGCAAATAAAATGTTACAGATTGTAAAGTTTTTCAAATAATTTAAATAATCTTGTTTCAACGTATATCTATAAATGGTAGTGAAAGAAGAGAAAACAAATATAGTGGTATTAAAATACATGTACAACATGAGGCCATTCCAAGTTTTTTCTATGTTTAGCATCCACAGATGGATTGGTTCTGAGGTTATAAAATTAAAAACAAACACAAATTAAAACCAACAAATACAATATTTTGAAACACAATGTACTCTTTTTGGATTGACATCTCTCTTTTTTTAAGTATTGAGCCAAAATACTTTTCATTAAAGCAAAGATTACATTGTTACAAGCCTTGTCTGCTGGATTAATGACATTTTGTTGTTACAGTCTTTCTAATTCTTTTATTATCTATCATAAATTATCTGTAGATCTTAGCATCAGATATGCAGAATATGATACATGTGCCATTCACCCATTTTGAGTGGTATTCTATGTCAAAAATATTAAGAAATAGTATTTAAATTGTTTGATTTTTACAACACAAATAAATTTTTTTTATATATTTTAATGTTATTTCCAGTTGTTGATCATAAAAGTCAAATCAACACACATATTGAAATTTTTTTACTGTAATTCTGTGAATGTTTGACAAACAACGTAAAATTCATACCTAATATTATTGAACTCTGCTCATTTTATCAATGCGAAATCTCATTTGTTGTTGTTGAGTCAGATCATAAATAGAGCAGCTGTCTGTCCCACGTGACCTTTTTACAGATTATGGTGATTCCTGTTTTATTTGTGTTTTACTTATTAGAAGAATTTATAGATTAATATTATAATTCTGATAATTGTAGCAGTCTGTATATAATTTACTGGAATTTGTCTGAGTGATTTTTGGTAAGCGTAATATGCGGCCTTGAAGTTCCCTGTTATGTAGTAACAAATTCCTAAGATTTGCCATACAATGTCTCCAAACATCAAACCTTCAATAAAGTTATTTTGAATTCGGTTCCTAAGGTCATTCAAAGCTGTTTGTACTCTCGTTGAATCAACATGAATGTAGCACAAAATTTCTAGCATGTGTAGCAACACAAATGGTCGAATGTATAATGTATACCTGTTTGCAGACTGTTCTATCAGTAATTCATTGATATAACCGATATCTTTGAAAAGGAAGATTGGTCCTGCTATGCCTTCTCTCATCTTTGTAGACCAAGATTTTCCTCCTACAACCTGAGCATACTTATCTCTGTCCCCGTATATAGGGTCTAGTAAATGTAGCAAATGTGGTTATGATAACTTGACCTTTGTCATCTCTATAATAGATAAAGCCACTGTGTACCTGGATGTCTTGTAATAATACATTGCTAAATGCAGCAAATTAGAAATACAACCAAACTGTGCTACTAATTTCAACATATTACACGAAATCTTGTCAGTAATGTACCTCTGCTTGTTGACACCTCTGTCAATGTACATGTTGTGTAAAATAAAAGCAGTGTTTAAAAGAACACGGGTCGTATGATTCTGTAATGCGGCAACTTGGTATTGTGTCAAAGGTAACTTTGTAAGCTTTTCAAGAGCGTGTAAGTTTGAAGTATTTCGAAAAATATTCATATGTATCTCTCTTAACAATAACTGATCAAATGTAAACTCAGGGATTATCATGTGTTCATCTATACTGACGGTCAGTCGAGGATTGTAAAGTACGTTTAAAACATACGCCTTGATTAAGGAACATTGCAACAGACATGACATAACGCCTCTCTCATACAATGTATACAGTCTAAGAAATAAAATTGTTTGTGAATCACCATGAACTTTAGACAGAAACATGTTGTTTTCTGGAATGAAAAAGTTCGGACATACCCCTTTATACACCCATTTGAGAATAAGTTTAAAGCAAACCCAGAAACACTGCAGGAGATTTTGGGGGCTCCAGTGAGATATTTTGTTTTGTTGAATTGCCCAGAAAACGGCTGTCTTCAGATGATAAGAACACAGTATTTTATCTTCACTGTTTAAGCCATTATTAATTACATCCTTTAAGAACAGTTTCAGTAAACCATAAATTAAAAACTGACAGTGGTTCATTGAATACACGAGTTGTTTTTCTGCCAGCGAGAAAGATATCCTCCATTCATTATCTACATAATTTCCAAGACTGTGTCCTATTGCAACAAAGTGGCATCCTTTTTTGACAATATCGCGAACCTCATGAGGTTTGGGCCATGTCCGACATCTGCTTACCCATGAGGAGGCTGATGGAGGCCAGGATCTGCCCTGAAAGGTGTGAGCCTCATCATATTCATCAACTCCATAAATCGTTCCACTTTTGCAGGGACCATGGATAATAGGATTGCTAATAAAATATGAAGGCATGGCCTGTTTATATTTTGAGCTAGATATATAAAGTTTATTCTTCATCACTACACATGAGGACAGAATACTTCTATTTGTCATTTGATTTATAGGAAGCCATAACAAAGTGAATCCTGGCGGGCTTTCAGAATTATCTGAAACAATCAATGTTTGATTTTGTTCGTTGTAATTCTTAAACAGAGATTCATCCCAGATCACTTGCTCATTAGGTCGCCAGTACATATAATCTTCATCAGATCCTAATAGTCTGAATCCTTCTCCGTAACTTCCACTGATCATCTTGATATACTTCTCTTTATTTACTTCATTCTCCATCATCTCATCGATGTCAGCAACATCCCTCCTCATGGTCACTAGTTCTGATGTTCCCACTATTTTACAGAGTCCGACAAACACAGACTCTGACAAACGTTCCAAACATTTCTCACTAAAACAAAAAGAAGGTTAATACAATTTTATACATAAGATTGATTTGTGTTTTAGAAAATGTACTCTTTGTGAAATATATGCTAAGATGCTGATACATTGATTGAATAATTATAGAAAAAATACAAAATTCCATATAAAATACTTACATAGTATTTCTTTCTGAGTACGGAAAAGAGAAGAAAGCCATGTGTGTTTGATATTTTCATGTGATCCTCTCAGCACGGGAAATTTTACCAAATGAAGCTAACATTTCAACCGGCAGTTATTAAATATACATTTCCTGGGATATGAACACTACATTTGTGCTGAATTAAATCAAGCAATTTTTGTTTTTGCAAGTTTTGTTCGTATTTTTTTGAACAATTCCTTTAATGACTGCGAGTTTTATATTAAAAACAACTTTTGATATAAGATATCTATTAAGTGAATTAAATAATGATATCTACTGTTTATGATTCAGATCTTCTAAGAAGAAAGTCACTTATGTGATTTCAGGATTAAAACTTTAACTTGTATGTTTTTCTAAATACCAAACAGTCGCCCGCGTGGAACAGTGGTTAGAGCGACTGTTCTAGAGTGCGAATTAAGTAAGGAGTTGATCATTACGTTGCGGGTTCGAATCCCACTGAGGGAAGTGGTGACACGAGTAAGGTACTGTCAATTGCAGAAAGGTATAGTTAATGCTAGTAAGGTATTAAATTTAGTTGTACTGTTCGGAATACGATAAAATCAATATAATCATATAACTAATAATTGTAGATTAATGTGCATCTTTCATTGGTATTACTCTATCTTTATAGACATATTGGAGATATCGTTCAGATTAATATATTGTTTTGTTATTTATATACATGTATAGCAATGTCATCCTTTAAAATGATGAGTAATTTGTTTACTAAAAAAAAAAATCAAGAAAAAAAAATCATTATACCAGATATCAATTATCATGATAATGGACACAACACAGAAATCTAAGCTGTATTTTATCATTATTGGTTTCATATCATTTGAAGTTTTGTAGATCACCAATTTTTTCATCTCATTAGTTAATTGCGAGTTATAAAATATATGGAGATAACGAAAAGTATTCAAGCTCAAAAGTCTACTAAACAATACAAAACAAGAGCAGAACAAACATGGACATCTGAAACATCAGAGGTTGGATCAGGTGCCATGACGGACTGAAATTCCCCTGTCAGCCGGTAACACCTGCCGAGTGCTTCTCGTCATGATCAGGAAAAAAGGAAACAACCCGTCTTTTTCTAGTAAAATATCCAAATATTAAACAGAGTGTCAGCTTCTGTGGTATCTTTAATTCAAGCTCACACGGATATTTGGTATCGACATAAGAATGTCGTTAAACGTTATGAAGGATTTAAAAGCGGGTTGATTTTTAAGAGAGTTTTGGTCATTGTAATTGATTTTTCAGAATTTGATATTTTACTTGAAAAGATGTTTATGGCAGTCTAACAACCAAGCTTTATAATAAATGTGTTGACTTTAATTCAATCTTTCATTACTAAATGCAGCAATATACCTTCATCACCTGCATACGGAGTGGATCAGTTGATTTCATTATTGTAGTGAAACCTGGAAGATGAATTTCGTTTGATATCAGGTGAGTGTGTAAAACACTTGCTGTGGACAGAGCTAAAGAACGGGACAGGTGTGATAAACATACGGCGCCCCTGGCAGAGACCGAATATATATTTATAAATATATATTATGAACTCGGAACTGACCATAGGAATGTTTCAAATCACTAGAGAATTTTTTTCTGCGTAAACAGACTTCCAGGGTCTCCTAGCGTCGTGGGACTTTGATGGTGATGCACGAAGATTTCGTGCGTACCACATATACAGAGACGTAATTGAGTGCATAAATTGGGTTGAATATGAACCAAAGGTATGGAGATGAAATAGAATAAATAGAATTATAGAATGATTAATTTTGACTTCTGTAACTTAAATAAAACGAAGAATAAAAAAAAATACAAACTATGTAAGAAGAGATCATATGAGACTCTCTCTCTCTCTCTTTCTCTCTCTCTCTCTCTGGTATTGCTTTACAAGAAAAAAAACTTACACTGAAAGGATTTTAAAATCGTAAAGTATTAAACACTAGTCTCTGAAAATAATGTTTGCTGTTACGAGAAATACGCTTTGAAATTATTGCATTGATTTCGTGTTTCTGCTGACGATTTTCGGACCTACATTCAGAATAATTCAAGAAGAACAAAATAAATGCATTTTAATCAGGAAGATAAATAAGTGTGCATTCATAATTTTGATTTTGTAACGTGAATGAATAATTTTACTAAATATAAACTTCTAAACACACTTATTTCAAATGAAATCCATTCATTTTTATTTTACCGAAATCTAATCGCAATATCATGTGTGCTTTTCAGAGCCCAATGTATGGTAGAATAAAAACGATTGTTATACAGTATTCATAAACCAAAGTTATAAATTATCATCAAAATTAATTATTAAATTTTTATCAGAAACAAACGATTTTGTCTGTTATACTGTTTACACAGTGCAGCAGAGGAGAATTTTCTGGACACGCGGTGCGACACGGGGGGAAATTTACTGGATACGGTGCGACACGGAGGGCATTAGCTGAGATTTTTCTAGACACGGTGTGCCTACCTGTATATTTCAAATCCACAAACACCTTGCTACACCGTGTACACGGTGTAACACGGAGCATTTCACACGGTGTTTTTCCACAGTGCGATGTGGAAAACTCGTCGCTTGTACTGTATGTATATTATCACTTTAACGCATAAAATTTAATTGTTTTCACATCTATTTCGATTCTTCTGTTGTTTGTCTTTTGTAACTACATTTTTGTTGTTGGTTTGATATTTGCAGATGTCTGTACAATGCTGAATTGTGTTTTCGTCTACACTTTACTATTATACGGCTGATAAAGCAGCTGCAAATTATAAAATCGAAAATCTCTGGCCTAGTCATAACTTTTCGGGAACCGATCAGAGGCATCCATCACATTTCATTTGACTGTAAATGTAGACCTACCAATTTTTGCCTGTCTCAGTGCTCAGTATTGTGCTCGCCTCTGGGTATACTGTAGTCTTCAGGTAGCTCTAGCGTAATTATTATATTGACCTCAAAACAGTATGTATTTTCATACAATGAAGCACTAAATGATACAAATAAAAGATATAGTTTGCTGGTGTATGTGTTCAAAAGTGTATCCTAATAATAAAAGTCAGAAAACAAAGGTCCGTATCTTTAAAAACAAAAGTTGTGAACATAATGTCTTCTAATGTTAAATTGAGTTCTTTACCTTTGTTTCATTATTTTAAAAACAAAAACAGTAGGTTTTGTTTTTCTAATTTTTGCAGAACGACCCAAGCAGTATGAAATTTTTTATGAAAATCATGTGCGAGCTATTTTGAATCGTCATTTTGATCTAATTAACACCAATTTCAAGATGGTCATGTTAATTAGGGTAAATCACACAGACTTGTCACGCAGAAATGTTTTTTAGAGAGTGGCTAACTTTATAACTTGTTTGTGGTTCATATTTGTCTCATCAAATGTTTACTTTTTTATTAACTTGATTATCTTTATACGAGGGCTGTTCAATAAATAATGTCCTGAACTATATGACATACATTACAGATATCATATGACATTCAACTTGACTTTCTCTCATTATTGATTCTTTCATGAATTTATTACAGTTTATGTGACCACTTTTCATCACATACCGGTAGTTTTATCGTGAGAAGCTGGGAAACAAGGGCTTTTCGAGACACTGCATTATAAATGAATGGGAAAGAAGTAAACTATAGTGAAAATAAAAGCCTCGTTAAAGCTGCCGTAAAACTTGTTAAAAATCCCAAAGAAATATTTACTGAAATATGTGACATTTACAGCAACCAATGCCTGTTTTATAGACAAAAGAGCAGGTGGATTTCAATGATAAAAAATTATATAATCGGCATCAAAAATGGGTACCCTCCTTGCCAACAAAAATTATAACAACTAATGTACTGTTCGCCAAATTTCAACAAATAATATTTAATGATATATGATTCACTTTAAGACACATAGCAAATTTGATAGACATCACATCGGGGGTAGTTAACACTGTATTTAAGAAACGTTTGACGGTAAAAAAGCTTGATACTAAAAGGTCACCCTATATTTTGAAAAATGAGTGAAAATAACAGCGTGTTCAAAATTCTTTACAATTATTTTAAAATATCAGTAATTGTAGTTATCCACGTTTATTTTATTTTCAAACAGATATTGGAACATGAATCTATTGTTTAAAACCCTAAAAAAAAAATTTACCATAATATGTACTTGATAAAAACGGCGAATGTCTGACAAGTGCACAGGTATGCAAGAGCACAAAGACAGATTTATATGTTATTTTCTTAAACATTAGTGGTTTTGTTGTTCAAAATCGTATTCGTAGAGACAGTTTAATCTCTGGAGGAGTCTATAGAAAGCACTTTTTTGGCCAAAAAATCAAAAGGTTTATTGGAGGAAGAACCCAGAATCAGGAATCCACTACATTGAATTTCTCAAGACAGCGTCCAAACCCGCATGCCCTGAAGAGTTAAGGGGTTTTCGGGATAAACAGAAAGTTAATGTTTTTTCACATTAACAATATTCGCAAGATCTTTGAGCATTTGACTTGTTTCTATTTCCAAACTTGGAAAAAACACCTTTCAGAAGGAAGAAACAAGTCCGGGAAATCATTGGATCTGCCATTTTCCAGTATACTAAGGGTCATACCCAAAAATGATTTCATAAATGATCAGAAATTGGTAAAAAAATATTACGGACATGTACTTTACTTAAAGGAGATTAATTAGTTAAATCATGAAGAATAAATCATTGAAAAGCGTCTTTTGCTTCTTTCTGAGCACCGAGGACATTATTTATTGAACAGCCCCCGTAGTATGTGCGTGATTCGGTATCATAAATATTCATCGCATGAATGTGTGGGAGAGATGAAGATTTCTTCGCCCATGAAAAAATATACTCCCCTCAGGAGTTTTTATGAAAGGAGAAAAGATGAATAGGTATGGAAAATACATACAGCCTCGATTGTATCAAATCTCATTAATTCAATGAATCTTATCATTTGATGAACAAAGATTTTAGGACAATTTTCTTATACATAGGTATAAAATTACGAGAAAAAGTTTCTGTTGAGATTGTCCAAACAATGTGTCTTGGGCATAGAAGAATCTTCAATCTTTAATTTTTTCAGGAGTATTCAATGATTTTTTTTTCTTTCATATTTTCAGTTCTTTAGTTCTGTGAATTTTGGTACAAGATGGATCACATTTTTAATATAAAAAATAGATAAATGTAAGATATCTAATTACATTTCTTAGAAATGAGAAAAAAAAGGAAATTTGCCAAATCTCGAAAATCCTTAATAGTTTCCCAAATTCGAGATAAAATTGATCAAGTTTAAAAGCCAAATTAAACAATACAAATAGGGAGAAATGCATACAGGGATTTCAAATACTATCATTGATAGGATCAGGTGCCATGGATAAGTAAAATCCCCTGTCGACTTACATATCGCCCAATTATCTGTATTGTTTTCGGAATAAAAGGAAAATCCGATGATAATTTAGTGTGAAAATAAAGGCTTATCAATTAGCTTGCAGAACCTTTTAGCACTCGACCTAATGACAGTTTGTATTTGTTGACAATGTCATTATTTCGATTATATATTTAAAAAAATTAAGACAAGAAAATAGAGTGATCAAGCGAAAAAAATTTGACAAACAATATAAACCTTAAATAAGTCACAAACACAGACCCTCAGAAATTCCTGATGTCTTGTCCAACTTTTTTTCAACACCAACCTCTTTCAGTATCAATCTGAATAAAAATACTAACATTACCCTTATATTACTTTTCTTTTGCCAAAAGTGGGGGGATCAGCTTTTCCACGAACATTTTCAATAGTTAAGGATATGTTTGAAAAAAAGGGGTCCAGCACCCCCACCCCCTCGCCCCCCACCAACCACCCCACCCCACTGTTGCTACGTGCCTGAAGTTCATGTGCAATAAAAGAACAAATTATATAAGCTCTCTGTGGAGTTAAAAAAATTGAGGATATTAAACAGTGATCATTTTCAAAAAATAAAGAATCAGTAGGTGCCTCGATTTAAAAATGGATCGTTCTCAGAGCATGCTCTCGAGTATCGAATAAGTTTAGAGACGTAAACACAAATACAGGTGAAAGCAGAATATTACCACATAACAATGGAAAACCTGAAGTCCTCACATTTGTCATACAATTTAGTTGTTAGTTGGCTCTTATTGTATATAGTCAGAATAACATTCTAGTATCAAACAGATGTTGTATACTCTGTGGTATCTTTTATTTCAAGTTCAATGGGATAATTCAAGTCGACATATGAAGGGGAGTATCTATTGTTAATTGATAAACATTGTCAATTTATCTGAATGTCGAGTTGAAGGCCACAAAGAGTGTTTTCTTTCTATCATATAGAAGCTTTTGAACGAAATCTGCTTCGTAGAAATATAAAAGCAAGTCGGCTAATAAAGAAGCACAATTAGCACCTATCGAAATTCCTACAAATTATTAAGTGAACTGGTCCTCAGAGACTACATAAATTGTGATAGGTAAAATTTTGCAAAAAGTGTTTCAAACTCCAAGGTCAATGTCAAGAGATCAAATTTGTTGGTTCTTGTATAAGGTCTTTTCACAAGATATACGCATGTAAAATGTGATAGCGACAGCTCCACCCAATCCAAAGTTATGGGCAAGGTTAAAGTTTTTAGCGGGAAAACAGACAAACAAACAGATAGAAGTACGGACAGACGTACGGACGGGACGAAATACCCCTGAATCTTTTATCAAAGAGGCATAATAAACTGAAATAATTCTGTTGTATTCTGTTTCTTGAATATTTGCAACGGCGTCAATGGAGATGCGAATTGATTATTTCCCCTTCTTTATTTATTTAAGTTGATTTACTTCACGATAACATAGAAGTTAAATAAATCTACGTTACCTACTTATATTGATAACTGCCCCTAAAACCTTTTTTGTAATGGTTGAGAAAGCTTTTCTGAGTTCCTTGTTTTCTTGTCGTCGCGAGACTAAACGATGTACCTAGGACATGTAACCATATCTGATTTACCAAAATGAAAAAATATCCTTATTAAATTTCATGAGGGTGAATCTGTTTTATGTATTTATTTATTCCCCAAACAAGGTCCTTAAAGGGGCATATACAATTTTTAAAAAAACATATAATCCTGATTATACCATCATTAACAGGTAATGGTTGCATTATGTGCAATATTGGCTTGTTCCTCACTTGCAAAAGGTCTCAGATTTGAAATACTGGTATGGTTCACAATGAAATATAAGCATCACGTGCACATATATACATATACTTCAGCACTAGACAGTAGTTTACTAATACACTGAATCAAACTTGTAAGTTCTCACCTTACATTTTATAAGGTTAAAAAAAATGCATACAATAAACAATTTCATTCATTCATGGTTAATGATGCATATTTCAGTTCGACGTTGCATAATTTCGTGAAAGTATTTCGTCTGAATTTTAAGCAAAGTGCCAAGGACATAATGTTCTTTCCAAATGAAAATTTACATAAAATAATCTCTATGGAATAAGACTATCACTTACTCTAATTACTGCAATACATCCTTTTCTCATGGATACTATGTACCCCTGAATAGGATATTGACCCTTTGTTGCCAATTTTCAAAATTGTTGATATTGTCTGGCAGGGGGGTTGATATTCGTTACAAAAAACCCCAAAGTATTCAATGGGATTCAGATCCAGGGATTTTACAGTGCATCATCATAGATACCCTACTATGGTCAATATCCTTGGGCGTCTCGCGCGTATGCATACCGATTTAAGGATGATTCAGATTGTTTGAGATGAAATAAGACTGCCACGAACACCCTTTTTTTAACATTTTCCCATTTGAGGTGTTTGTTTTCATGTTTCTTAAATTGTTTCGGGACAATGTTGCAAACTTTTAACCTGGTTGTGACGCGAAAATTTGGGCTCAGACAAAGATTCAGATCACTTCCGGTTTGATGAAATTTTGTTCAAAAATTTCAAATTGTGACAAGTTGGCGATAAAAATGACGCACAACCTACAGAAAAAGGTGATTAAATGGGTTTTTATACATGTTGTTAATTTTTTAAAGTAATATCTAGGACAAGTAAACACTAAGATAAAAGTGACTAAAACGTGGTAAAAGAATAATCCAGATATCAACATTCCAAAAGCTCTCCCTCCTTTGTCAATGTTCAATTTGTAAATGTTTTCAAAAATTTTAAAATGGTTACAAAAAGATGCTGATTTTACAAAACACGTGCCGCAAAGTACAGAATTATTGTTTTTAAGCTTCGTCACGGTACATTGATTTTCATCGGTGATAATTGATTTTCTTTCAAGAATTGCTGAGAAGACTTGGTTATAATAATTTAAAAATTTTATACCATTCTATCAGGTCGTTTTTTAAATAAATACACTTATTATAGTGAACACTTACAAGTTTTGTTAAGTGTATATTTTCATACCTATTTGAAACATACATTAGGTGTTGGAGGTAAAATTTGAGTCATATAAAACAGTGTAAAAAGTATTATCTGACGAAATGCACACGTATGCATCTGTAATTTGACAACATGATAAAAGTGTGTCCAGAGTAGCCCTTTTAACTTTTCTACGGTGTGAAGGTTTGATCTTTTTGCCTTCAGAAGAATAATTGATCAAAGGTTGACATAGAGATCAACTTGTGGTCATCTGTACAGACAGGAGCCAAGGATTACACTTATAGGCTGTGTAGTGATAGAGGAACAAAGTGATAGACATGAAACACGACCCTTCTCATATACAGTATACAGTCTAAGGAATAATGTCATTTGTGAATAACCATGGAATTAAGTCAGAAAAATGATGTTTTCTGGGATACAAATGTTAGGACAAACTCCTTCATACACCCGATCAAGGATGAGCTGAAAGCATACCCAGAATCACTACATGAGATTTTGTAGCCTCCAGTGTGGTATTGTGTGACACTATAATAATAACAATATTATAATTGACTAATACATGGATTGGAGAAGAGCTGGAGGTCATATCATATATGAGAACCTTCATTTTCTTCTGACAGTATGAGGAAGTTCTTACAAAATGAAGCGGGAAAACTAAGATAACCAATTTACTCCTAGAACCCATCTCCTGAGGAAGAAAATACTATATATACAAACATTTCTAATTTATCATTTTGGCTGATCTTTATAAAACAATCCGTTTTTGTTCCAAAAACTTCCTTGTATTCTGTTGGCACGTACATGTTGTATACTGAATGAAATGCAGGGTACATTCGAGTGTACTTAATTTCAGAACTGATGAGGAATAAGGTAATTGAAGAATCTTCAGAGAAAAAGTTTTACCTCCAGGTTACATCAAGAGTTAGAAGCAATATATCAGTATAAGACTGAGCAGTAGCAAAGGAATTTTAAGAGAGGCAACTCCTAAAGAAAGTTTGAAGAAATAAACGTAAATGTATTTCGTTTGTGTGCGTGTAGGGAGGGAGGATTTTGTAACATTTTGGTATTTTTTCAAATGCTGGAATATATTCTTTTCATTTTTAGCACTTTTTTTCAAATGCTGAAAATTTTCAGTGTTTGACTTTGACATTACATCAACAAAAAGGGGGTTCGCATAATTGAAAATATATATATGAAAAACAGAGCAGATTATACTGAGAAAAAACAAGGGGGATCAGAGCGTGCGCCTCCAAATGTACATATGTTGAAGAGGTGCGCCAAAAACAAACATATGTGCAAGAGCGTACGCCCTCAAACAAACATAATTATGTACAAAAGTATGCACCCAAAGACAAAATATATAACATGTACACTAGAATGAGTTTTTTTTTACCAGGTACCAGTTCTAATTAAACTGAATAACTTAGAGAAAAAAGTTGAAAATGTGGATTATTCTATAAATATTTTATAAGAAGGAAGCACTGTGGACAGGAGGGCGTGGTTACGGTTCGAAGAAAAAGCTCATGGCTTATCTGACTTCCGTGAAATTGATTCCTGCACTACATATATCAGTGCAATGCGTGTAAGTATGTTCATTACGTCAAAGATTATCAAGAATTTTGTGGAAACTTTCAATCCTTCCTCAACATTAAATTTGCAAAGAATTGATAAGTCAATATTATAAATTGCCTCTAATATCTCTGCAAATATAAACTTTCATTGGTTCATATTTCTGGACATATTCTATACTAGTTGTCAAGTGTTTATATTAATACTAGATTTGACTAAGAAATAATCCATATTCTTATTTAATATATAGGACTCATGGAGAACATGTCCAATCAACGGGAGATACTTACTTGTTTAAGACACCTGATTCCCCCTCTGGAATTTCCAGATGATACGTGTTTTATGCCCAGTTCACATATTTTCAAAACTTACATTATTTTTTTTTTAGATTGATCACTGTTCGATATCTTTGATCATCTTTTTCATTAATCATCTCCGATTTAGTGAAAACGAAAACTTAAAGACTTCTCTAAATGCCCTCTAATCGTCCAACTCGATTCTTCAAGATATTTCTAAAGTATTCAATTCATTCTGTCAAAGTGTTCAGGTCTTCTCATTCATAAATCATAGAACTTCGGCAAAATATCAAACAAAAGGCTTAATAAGACTTAATTTCTGAACAAGATGTCATGAGATGAATGTATTTTCCAAGTACATATATGAGCATGTACGTAGTCCATCTAAACCAGACTCCTTAGTCTTGATTGCATCGTGTGTCCAAGATAAAACAATTATGGCCACTTTCTCTTCATCATTGGTAATTTATTAACCGTCTGATGTAACTGAAATTTTTGGGAATCAAGAATTGCTTTATTATTGTAAAGATATTCAACTATTTTTCAAACTGTGATTCGGCGGACGGAGGGACATACAAACACCGCCTTGTGTGTGACGCTTATCACTGCAGGCTGCGCATATACATCTTACAATAATAGATTTTATTTTTTTTTTTGTACAATGTTACAGACATTCCATTAGCAAAATAAATCGTGAGATCCATTTAACCAAATCATTTACTCTTTCAGTAAACACGCATTATCTATAAATAACTTATATCAAATAGTGAATCAGAAATTTAGGGGTTTCCAATCATTTCCATTAGATCCGCTCCTTCTTTCTGAGTTTGGATTAGATGTCATATTTTTGGAGTCTCTCCTCGCAGTGTTAATCAGGGGGGAGCCCGGCCGTGAGGACCTGGTGCTGGAATTACCCGCCCCTCTCTGACTTGACTGTGTGGACCTGGGGCGAGTTGTGGAGCCGGGGCGACTAGAATTAGGTCGGAAGGATGAATGCCCGGATATAGGGCGGGAGGGTAGGCCAGAACTTGGCCGGGAAGTTTTAGGGGATTGTGAGTCACTGTTTTCTTGGTGCTCTTTTAATTTTTGAAGTCCAGAGGCGGGACGTCCACTCGCTCTCCTAAATCCGCTCCCGATTCTGGAGTTTTCTGTTGCCATCTCCTGGCTAACAATTTCGAGGTCGAGTTTTAACTTGGATTGTTCCTCTTCATCCAAGGAGTCGTCTGCCAGCTGTCGTTTGATCATCCGTTTCTGTTGGATTCGTTCTCGTTCTTTGGCTTTGTCTTTTTTTGTCGTTGTTCACGGATTTGAGTTTCCCCTCCTTGAGCGCCTCTTGGAACAAGTCCACGCGCGCCCTGAATGTGGGATTGCCGTCCATTTTCCTCTGCATCAGTCTCTGAAGTTTGATTCGAACACGTCCGATGTCTGTGTTTTCTATGTCAAAGTTCCAGTTCTTTGAGGCGTTGTGCATCTCTCTATCCTTCAGCTTGTACTCGGATTTGGCTTGCATCACTTCTCTGTCAATAGCAAGATACATCATTTATCAATTCTTTAAGAATTTAACACTAAACACTTTCGTGTATTAAAAAGATACAGAAATGATTTATTTTTTCTACATCTTAATAATTAGAATAAAATTGTGATATATTGTTCACATTAACCATTAAAAAAAATTTATTGAGTAGGAGTAGAGTTTATTAAAGTTATAAAGTACTTTCATTCTTTTTGAGCTCCTTCACCCTCGTACATAACCTTAGACATATTGAGTACACCAAAAAGGAACGTGTAATAAAAAAAGCAAAAATACCCCAAGATTCCCACCACACAAATTAAACAGATCACCCAATATATAACTCTGTATCCCTCGATTCCCACCACACAATGCCTACATGATATTTAACATGTATAACAACAAAATTTATATATAGCATTGTGTTACAGCAAAAATTGTATTTTTTTAAAACGATGTTTGTTAAATTTTCTCATCAGTAAAATTAACAAGTAGATTATACATATGAAAATGTAACAGCAATTTACATTTCAAAAAAAAAAATAGACAAGCGCATGTAGAATCCTCTATATGTATATTTACAATATTAAACAAGCATACTATACATGTATAATACAACACTAATGCTATAGAGTTTGGTACAACAGCTATTTATGCATCATTTCAAGCCACGGTTCGGAGTCTGCATATGGCTCTCTCCAGAATGGAGAGAATCGTACAATTTTGCCTTAAGTTGTTTGCGACGATGTCATTTTAACACTGTTTAATATAACAAGTAAAAGCTCAGTTGTGACGAAAACTACATACATGTATAAATCTACTAATGTGCTTGTAAGAATAATGAAAACGTTTACAGAATCTAAAATAAGCAGGTGTCTAATTACACAATTATTAACCAAAAGTTCAATATCATGCTGAATAGTTACCCATGGTCTTGCTCCTCGTGAAAACTACTGTTAAAACTACTGTAAAATGGACGTCAATTGGTTATTGAGAGAAATTGTAAATGATTTGCTTTTAAACAAAACAACTAAAGCAAGGCCACTGAGACAAGTTCTTTTCAAGTATATTCATGTTTGTTTTTATTAACTGCAGAAATAAACACGGTGAAGATAACGATTAGTGATAGATTTCACAAAATTTATAAACAAAACAAACTGGCCATAAAACACCAAGTATAGAAATTTCAAAAGAAGGAACCAGGTGTTCTGGAGGAGTAAGCATCCCAAGTTGATGATGAACCAGCTGTGAACCCTGTGTATTGATCAGATGAAGTAACATTACGTACCAAAATTCAGAATAAAAACAAAGGCCTTACAAAAGGTGTAGCTTGCTTACTCCTCCTGGTCACCTTATTCCTCCTATGGAGTTTACAGGGGTCCGTGTTTTGTGCTCTATTCACAGATATCTACTGAGTATCATTAGATTTTTGAGATCGATTTCTGTGCGTTATTGTTACCTCTGCCTTAAATTAGATAAGGTTTTTAAAATGAAATTCTTATCATCTAATTTAAGAAGGGCTAGCACATAAACCTCTTTTCTGTCCAGTTTCGCCTCTCAAAATGGGGTCAACTTACTTTGATTTGCATATTAATTATAAACCATTGCTTCAACAGTTTACTTACTTGAGATCAATCTCTCCATCGCCGTCCACATCCAGTTTCTGTATCATATAATCCAGACAACGATCAGACAGAGGGATACAGTATAACTAGAAAAGAAAACAAATCATATAATCCACGCATCGATCGGACAACGGAATACAGTATAAGTAGAAAAGAAAACAAACCATGTAATCCACATGTGCGGATCTAGAGGGGGGGTCAGGGGGGTCAGGATCCCCCCTGGATATTACCAGGTTAAAAAATGTATATACTAAATCAAGGAAAAAGTTACCATGGACCCCCCTTGGAAAACGCAGACCCCCCTGGACTATATGTGTAAAA
>PRKT01000070.1:875050-899581 GCA_003671525.1 Saccostrea glomerata
CCCCCCCCCCCCCTTCTGGAAAAAATTTCTGGATCAGCGCCTGAATCCAGATATTGATATTACGACTGAATACATTATAACTAGAAAAGAGAATTTCCATACAAAACTCAAATATAAAAATATCATGTTTATATAGAAACCCGACGGTTCAATGTAGGAAACAAAGACATATAAAGAACAAAGGGATATTATAGAACAGAGACAAAACTGGATGCAAACAATCATTGGAGATAATTTTTGAAAACAAATCCCCTTTTCTCTCAGTCACGTGATCTCAGCATGGCATCATAGTCTTTGTTGAGGAGTAAGATCCCCCCTCCTCTGATGTCCTCCTTATGATGATCTGGCACACTGAGAAATGTCGACATTAACGCGGGAAAATAACGGCTTAACAATTTGCCTTTTAAATGCGAGTCAACATTTGACAGAATTATAGCTTGTATTTGCTGAAAAAGTCATTTTGTATCTCCCTATAGAACTTGCGAAATGATGACTTTAAAAGTTACTGTTCATATCCTGCCTAAGGCCTTATTTAGTAGCCTTTTATATTTGTTATCAAAATTTAGTAATTAGAATATGCATGATCTTTCAAATTGACTTAATCGGGACACACCCCGTATGCAAGTGATAATAATATACTGCTACAAAATTGTTAGGGAAGGTGACTCCTGAGAAGTTGAAGACAAAAGTCATCGCTTTATCCCAAAGTTTTGTTGTCTGGATAACATTAATGTCCTTTTCTAGCAAAATATCCAAATACTAAACAGATGTGTCAATGTGTCTGGGATATCTTTTATATTGGAGCTTGAAATGGATATTATGAATTCAACTTTGGAAGAAAATGAATATTATTTAAAAATTGATTTAACGTAGACGATAAATCTTCATGTTGTATCATATGGAGGTTTATAAGTAAATTATGCTTTAAAATGAATACAAGAATTTGTCTGAAGGTTATAATAACGTGACACAATAAGTATCCATGAGAATTGGAAGATTTTATTTCCAAAAAATTATTAAATAATGTTAATTAGAAACTCAATCATTAATTTAATATCAGCATCAGAGTCCCTGTATGAACAATAAGAAATAATTCAACAAAACAAATTTGCTAATGACCAACAGCAAGGTAAGCAATTACGAATTTCATGGTGATCACAAAAGCAGCTCTGAGTGATATCAAAAAGTCTTTTGCTTTAATTTAATAAAGTTAATTAAAGTGTTAAAAAGCCGTATGTTTTGATGTTATTGATTTTGGTTCAATTTGTATTTTCAAATTTCTCTTTTTAGTTCCTGAGACATTTTAAAAGAAAGTAATAATAACCCTTAGTCCCATTTTAATCTCAGCTTTGTCTAGTGACATGCTTTTGTCCTTGTCAAACGTGGACAATAGATCCACCGGCCGGAATCCCATCAGGCGCGCGAACTCCATCAGTACCAGGGTGGGGTTCTCCTGTATCAGCCCGTCTTCGTCCTGATCGCCGTCCTTGGGGTCCTGACCCCGCACCATGCCGTACAGGATCTTAATTCCCCGCTCCGAGTCCAGTTTGTGTATCGCCTCCATAAATGACGGTTCAACCAGCTGGGTCTAAAATTACAACCAGAAGCATGGCTAAATTAATATCTAGGACTATTTTTTTTCTTGTAATTTAATATTAAAGCTCTATTTAAAAAAAACCTTAATTTAATCTGATGGATTTTGCAGGTGCATGGAATAATTATGCAAGTAATATGTAAATATATGTATTGTGGTTTGCACTAATTTATATGTGTTTAGCTGTACAAGGATTTGTTCAATATCATTCTGCTAATATGCGGACCCAAAGTGTTCTAAGTGCCTCACGTGTATATCGATTTCCTTCAATCCTACATCCGGGCGCTCCTCGCACATGTTGAGCACCAACTGCGCCCCTGGACTGACGTAATAGGATTCCAAGCCAACTACAAAAAAATAACACTACTTCAGCAGAGATCTATACCTATCACTTTGATACAGGACTGAGTCCCACGCCCGATTAGACCAAGCTCACCTACGTGTTATTAGATTTTATAACTTAAATGGCCATTGACGGCAATGTCGTTTCAGTTCTTGTCTGTCATTTTTTTTCTTTTGAATTGACTTTTTATGATCGAATTCTTTTGTATTTTAAATTATCGATGTAACGTTTTAAGTAAATAATATAAAATTTTTAATACATTTGACATTTAAGCTATGTTTTGAAAAAAAAAATTCAGCTGTAAAAATGCATTTTTAAAAAAATCAACAATGGTGAAAGACAAACTTGTAGAAGTGATAACAGCAATAGAGATAAAAGACGGGGCTCTAGTATTTGTAAAACAAATTTTAGTCCTTGTTGAGAGTTATTTTTCTTTTCCTACTATCGCTTTCCAATCTATACTTATCTACTGATTTACTGTGACCCCCCCCCCCCCGATTCTGAGGGTGGAGTCCTGTTTGATTTACTGTGACCCCCCTCCTTACCCTGGGCGTTCTAAGGGTGGAGTTCTGTTTGATTTACTGTAACCTCCCTCCTTACCCTGAGCGTTCTGAGGGTGGAGTTCTGTTTGATTTACTGTGACCCCCTTCTCACCTTTCGCGTTCTGAGGGTAGAGGTCTGTTTGAATCCTTTCAGTAGTTTCTCCAGACAGTCCTTAATGACCCTGTTACAGTTCAGGTTGAGTTCCTGTAACTCTGTGTTGACTAGGAAAGCCTCCACCAGCTGTTTATCCTTGTTTTCCTTAAAGAGTCAAAGTTAACATTCGTACTATATCGCTATATTAGAGGCAGAAATGTGTATGGAAAATATTCATGCCCAATTCTAAAGTCCATTTCATTACAACTCTGTATACATGATTTACATATACTTGTATGTCAATGAAACAACGATTAACTAAGTAAATATGCTAAGAATAATTTTTTAGCAACAACTGAATGAAAACAAAAAAGTATATGCTTAAAATATAATATTTCTTCCTGATAAATGTGATAAAAGCGTACACATTCACTACGTATAAATAACTACTTATTGCAATGCACAAGAGTATCAATAAATGTTTTAATGAAGACAATCTGTTAGACGTCTCAAAAAGTACACTTCTCGACCAATGTTAACAGTATGTGGGCAGTAAATTATCATTAACTATAAAATCCACCAGTCCTAAATTTTATATTCTTCAAAAACCTTATTTTGGAGACAGACATTGATAATTGACATCAAAGATGATATTTTATTATGGATCAAATGTATAAACTAGCAGTGCAGTTTGAACACTTGAGGATAATTTTCACATGGTGTAGCCTACCTCCAGTCCTAGAGCCAGTTCTTTACCTCCTCTATTACGTAGATGATTGCAGCTGAGATCAAGCACCTCCAGTTTGTCTGCATGGTAACCATGGTAACCATGGTCATGTGTGGGTTCAGCATGCTCTCATTTTTAGGCATTAAGTGTGTTAACTTTTGACAAATGAAGCAATTTACTTTCATCAATGAAGGATACTGACAATTAAATGTACAGTATATGAGTGTTTGTGCAGGGAATTTCAGAATTAATCATGATAAATAATTAAGTATGGTTAGGGTGGGCTTGCTTTAGCATTGCATGTCACTGTTTGATGTCTTGTCTCATGTATATGGGTGATTCTGTGTAAAGTTTGTGGTACAATTTCTACTTTATTGACTTTTATTCTGTTAATAAAATGAAGTTTCAAGGCTTTTCTACTAAATGCCTGCTGTTAATTATTATACTTTATAAGCTTGCCAGGTGTTCATTTCCAATTTTCATTAGACATTTTAAAAATAGCCTGGTAGAATTATTTTTCTATTTATTTACATAAGAATGCATGTATCAATGACTAAATCTTTTGAAAATGCTTCCAGTCTTAAACAAGGTTTATGGGTAATATGTCAGACCTGTTCAATGAAACTTATTGAATGTTTTACCAATGTCAGAGTATTTTTTGTAATTCAGACGTCATCATCTGTTGGATCAGCACCAACTTTGGTAACCATGGTAATGTCAATGCCCACAGCTGTCACAACTTCTGGTTTATCTTTCAATTCATCATCACCTTCATCATTAATCATCATCTACAGTCATATCAGGAAAATAAATCATCTACAGTCATATCAGGAAAATAAATCATCAACCACAGTCACATCAGGTAAAAAAATCATCAGCAACAGTCTCATCAGGTAAATAAATCATCAGCAACAGTCACATCGGGTAAATAAATCATCATCTACAGTCGCGTCAGGTAAATAAATCATCAGCCACAGTCACATCAGGTAAATAAATCATCATCTACAGTCACCTCAGGTAAATAAATCATCTACAGTCACATCAGGAAAATAAATCTTCATTTTCAGTCACATCAGGTAAATAAATCATCATCTACAGTCGCGTCAGGTAAATAAATCATCAGCCACAGTCACATCAGGTAAATAAATCATCATCTACAGTCACTTCAGGTAAATAAATCATCTACAGTCACATCAGGAAAATAAATCATCAGCCACAGTTACATCAGGTAAATCAATCATCAGCTACAGTCATCTCAGGTAAATAAATCATCTACAGTCACATCAGGAAAATAAATCTTCATTTACAGTCACATCAGGTAAATAAATCATCATCTACAGTCACATCAGGTAAATAAATCATCATCTACAGTCACATCAGGTAAATAAATCATCATCTACAGTCATATCAAGTAAATCAATCATCAACTTCAGTCACATCAGGTAAATAAATCAACAGTTACAGTCACATCAGGTAAATAAATCATCAGCTACAGTCACATCAGGTAAATAAATCATCAGTTACAGTCACATCAGGTAAATAAATCATCATCTACAGTCATATCAGGTAAATAAATCGTCAGCCAGTCACGTCAGGTAAATAAATCATCATCTACGGTCACATAAGGTAAATAAATCATCATCTACAGTCACATCAGGTAAATAAATCATCATCTACAGTCACATCACAAGAAGTTAAAATGATTCTTACTTTAGGACAAGCAATAATTATTATGCAAATCTTACACGGAAGCGTCTAGAGGGTGCAGAAATAGGACATTCTCCGGAATTTCCTTTTTTCTGGTGGAATTTCATTATATTTGGGATACATTTTTTTTCGGAAAACATAGTGCACAAGCTTGCCTATCTGAGACTTTTACACAAAATCTGGATCTGATATCAGTGTATAAAATAAATTTGGTAGATAGGCAAGCCTGTGCTCTATGTTTTCCGAAAGAAAATGTGCTGTAAAATTAATGAAAATTTGCATAAAAATGAGAAATTTCAAAAATTGACCAATTTCATGACCTCACTGTGACCCCTGTATATTCTGAATCTTAAAACCAACACTCATTTTGTGGAAGGGGTGACAACAGGTTTTTATGGGTAAACTGTTGGATCATTCTGAAAGAAATCCAAAATTGGGGGCCAATAACTGGTCTTACCCTATCTTGTCCTTTATGCAAGGGGGCGCAGTTCCCCATCAACATATGCTACAGCTGCAGCAGCTTCATTATAAACAGCTACAGCAGATCCAAATCTGACAGCCGCAAGCTGCTGCCTCTCCACCAGTAAGTAAACCCAAGAGTAAGAAACGGATCACACCAACCCCACCCAAACAGTAGAAACAGACACCACCAACACCAAGACAACAGGAAACGGTCCACACCACCCCACCCAAACAGTAGACACAAACAACACCAAGACAACAGGAAACGGACCACACTAACCCAACCCAAACAGTAGACACAAACAACACCATGACAACAAAAACGGACCACACCAACCCCACCTAAACAGTAGACACAAACAACACTAAGACAACAAGAAACGGACCACATCAACACCACCCAAACAGTAGACATAAACAACACCAAGACAAGAAACGGACCACACAAATCCCACCCAAACAGTAGACACAAACAACACCAAGACAATGAAAAACAGACCACACCAACCCCACCCAAACAGTAGACACACACAACAACAAGACAACAAGAAACAGACCACATCTACCCCACCCAAACAGTAGACACACACAACCTGTCAAAAAACATAAATGGACAACTCCCTCCAAGCAGTAGACATGCCTATTTTATACAGCCTCTTCGCAACTGACATTCCCAAAAGTAGAACTCACACAATAGACACGTGTAACCTACTAAAGACAGCTATAGACTGAAGTACTGCCATCTATCAATAAACAAATCAAAGCCCACTAATGTACTGCAATAATTGTATCAAACTAGAGCCGAGCTCGTTGCAAAGCAACGAGTAGGTCTTCCACTGGAGCTGTGGACAGGAAGTACCGACCTTGTGTCAAGGTTACTGCACTTTCTAATGTGAACAACCTTTCTTCTCAGCATGAGCCTCCAGTGAATCTTAATTACAAAGTTATGCTTAAACATTTTTTTCTCTGTCAGTGACCTTGATTTGCCAGAAAGACCTTTGATCAGGGTCATGACACGACCTCCAATCATAAGTAATCTATGTTTCAAGTAAGTGCCTCCAATGATTTTCACTTACTAGTTCATAGCGTGGAAAAGAAAAGATTTCTTCTGTCAGTGACCTTGATTTTAACAGAATAACCTTGGCTCTTTGTCAAGACAAACCCTCAATCTGAAACAACTTTTAGAAATTCATAACCTTGACAGGAGTTTTACAACTTTTCTGTCATTGGCCCTAAATTTGCTAAAATGACCTTATTTTAAGTCATTTGAAAACCGGCGGACTATAAGCAATTTGTATCAAGTATGGACTTAAACAAATATAGTCAGAATGAAAAAAATACTGTTTTCTGAGTCAAAATCGTAAAAAAAAAACCTTTTTGTCACAAGCAATCTCTGTATCAAGTATGAGCTTACAGAAATTCTCGATTACATATAAATGATGCACCAAAACATTAATTCTTTCTCCAGTGACCTTGAATTTGCCGTAATATTGCCTTGAATATATAAATACAATGACACATCCTAGGATCACTTGAAATCTTTGTATCGAGTACAAGCTTCTGGTTTCTTTATGTTATAGCCTGACCTTCTGGGAAAAACTTTAAGGGGCAGACAGACATATGGACAGTTAAACAGACCGTTTAATTCCCATTCCATCCACACTACCCCCCCAAAAATACACAATCACTTTGCAAGGGAAAACTCTAGTCATGATTTGAAAAAAAAGTAATCTTTTTTATATCAGGAAGCTTTCGTAAATATGGTTTCTCATTCTTGCCCTGAAGTTCGTAAGAATAATACTTAAAAACGACCCCTTCTTACTTTTTACTAACCGTTTTCTTCATTGTTTTCATTTTATATCCCAAAGGTCACCCGCATAGCGCAGTGATTAGAGCGTCTGTTCTATAGAAGCGAAGTAAGGAGTTGATCCTTACGTCGTGGTTCGAATCCCACTGTGGGACGTGGGGACCTGTCCTTCCGATGAGACCGTATAAAACAAGGTCCTGTGTCGCTTTATGTGCTGGCACAAAAAAGATCCCTCCCTGCTCAAAGGCACTAAGTGCCGATTATAAGACAATTAATGTTTAACTATGGTGCCGGTGTAGATTGTTATATATAAGTTCTTAAATTTTCGATTCTGTACATACGATGCAGGTTTATTTCATGTACTACTTACATGTACATTGTATAACCTGCTACTGATATTTTTAAAATCACGGAACAAAATTAAAAGGTTAGCACACTATACTAATCATTTACAGGTTTTGAATAAATTATAAAACAAATAAAATTCTTTACTTTAAAATCTTGAATCATTTTTTTCAACTTGACTATTCAACGTGTAATATAAATAGGCATTGTGCAGCACAGAAGTCACTTACGAAGTTTAAACGTGCCGGAGATACTTATCGATGTTTAGTCCATTTCATTAATGAGTAAAATTCTGAATAGATCCTTATGATTCGGAAGATTTTCTTTAAAATTTAAAACTGAAATAGCCATGGTAAAAATCTGTGATGAACAAAAAAAAATGTGTTTGGGAAAATTTGTGTTGAAAACGGATTTATTTGTGTGTTAAAAGCGCTAATTAAGCTTGTGCATTTAAATCAATATTGGTTGAAGTAAAGTAACCGCAGATCGCCAGTCCTTACGCTATGAATCCTCAAAACGAAAAGTAAAATTACACATGGAGCTAACGAACTATAAAAATTGAAGACTGATTAATGTACATGTAAAATAAATACCCCAGCGTTTTGTTCTAAAGTCAAACCTAAGATATTTTAAAATATTTTTGAAAGATTCGATTTACTTACAGAAAATAATGTTTTCCGTAAGTTTGTAAAATAAGATTTAACATTCGACCACGCTGTGTAAATTAATGTCAACAAGCGACGGAAGGATTGGTTGGTCGCGTAATTGTAAACAAACACAAAACCAAGATAGCTGTTTTAGATAAACATGTATCACGATCAAATTTAAAACGAAGATAAGCCAACATTATATGAACATATTAATCTCAAATATCCGACAATAATAATTTTCCATTAATTGTAAAATGGTTTTAATACACCAATTATTTTGCCTATGACCGCGGGGTCAATGGTTCGCCGCGGCGTGTCCCTTAAGATTTTCTTGGATGCGTGTAATCGTAAGATTACGCAGCAATGGTCAACACACTTAAAATCTGGGTTCCAGGTGAATGTGAGAATTGCGCAGTAAATAATTTTTTTATTATTTGACTCTTTAAAAGTTCTTTTTATGAGATCCGGGCGTGTATCGTTTTCGTTCATATTATTTGTGTTCATATTTTAACGAAGAAAAGCTTTTTTCTAAAACCCTTTCTCTTGGAAACATCTTGATTAATAAAAGGAAAATGATGCCATTGAATACTCTGAACGGGAACCAAAGAACACGTTTAAAACCTAATTAAAAAAAAGAGATGTGATACAGCATTGTAAAATATTTATTACTTACGGCAAGTTTACTTAGATTCTGCGCATAAAGACTACAGAGTTTTCCTTCAATAGCAAGATGAGAACTGCCTAGCTTTCTTTCCTATAATACGTAAGACTTGAACAAAATAATATTTTTATAGGACAGAGATAGTATTAATGTACAATTTTATATATTAAAAGAATGAATTTAACCATTCTGTGTTTTTATTTGTGTATAACTGTGGGTCGCTGGATTACCCGCCGATTGATTCACGGTGACCGACTTTGCCCCGCGCTATCGAGGGAGGCGTGTTATATAATTGTAAACAAACAAGGTGAATGTAATCCGAAAAACGCTACCTGTTTACCTTGCCTGCTTTCTACCGCGTTATTACGCAATATTCCCGGCATAATCGAACAAAACAGCATTTTCATCAGATCAAAAAGGTGTAAAAGAGCAATTGTGTTCGTAAGATCTAGATCGAAATATTTACCGTTTTTGAGTTATAAAGTTCCATAGAGCCCTAATTATAGGGGCCAGCCCCTTTTGAATAGCATTACATGAAAGCCCTTGCAATTATGCACAACTTTTGTTCTACATGTCTTAACAAAATATTTTTAGTTTTCAAGATAAATAGGAAAATATGTGTAAATTTTCGCTCTTTTAGGCGTTCTAATTTTTGACCCCTATATAGCGCCATTGTGAATACAGAAATCGAAAAACAAAAACCGATGTGCACAACTTCAATTCTTCTGTTACCCAAAATCAGTAAAATTTCTGCTCCAGCTTTTGTGGTCTCTGAGCCTTTATCCGGAAACGAAAGACTATAAATTTTCGTTTAAAGGGGAATAACTCAAAAGCGGAAGTGAATTTTTTATATGTTAGATAGCACACTCATAGAGTTTAATGATGTCTATAATGTCTGAAAATTTGAGCGAAATCCGTTGATAAATAAGTGAGATATGAGGCCTCAAAGTTGGCGTCTAGGAAGTAGAAGAAAAAAAAAAGAATAACTAGAAACGATCTCGTTGCGAGCAACGAGAGGTCTTCCGTCCGATTCAGGAAAAGAACCTCAAATCGAGCTGAAAAAGTGATAAAAAAAATTTGGTCACAAAGAGGATTGAACCCAGGTCGCCAGCGTGAAAATCCAACGCGCTTTTTTCCTCTTTATTCCCAACACGCTTAAATTACGCGTTTGAGTCCACTGCTCTAAATGTACTTGAATATACTTCTTCAACAATACACCTGTCTAAGAATCATAAAAGGCGGGCCACTATTCATAATCTGGCGACAAACACCACTAGTAAATATTCGTGCCTATCCTTTGGTCTGATCTATCAAATAGGTGTGACAGCTTCAATGAAATTAAATATTAAATAAAACAACTTCTTATCGCCTTTATTTTATTTCGACGTTAAGAAAGTAAATTTAACACATTGCACACACGTATCTATCCCAATTACACTAAAGCAGTAAAACGGAAATTGAGTTTTAAGATTGTCACTGAATTGCAGCGTACTACTTGGTGAAAGTCCACGTAGTTTTTTTACTTTTCATGTATCATTTAGTCAAACGCTCAGCTGCCTCCATAAACCCCTACTCGCGAAATGGCGGAGTTGACAGAGACAGCCGCCATCTTGGGTCCGCTTCAGATTTTCAAATATTAATATCTAGAGTTCTGATTAACCAATATCCAAACAACTTATATAGTAAGCATCGATCAAAGGGTCTCTATTATCATTCCAAAAATAAATAAAAAATGTTGAAAAACAAAAAAGTTAGAAAATACGATTTTTTCAATTCGCATCTCCTAACGACAGGAAGTACCGACGTCGAACAAAGTGTCGCGTCCTGGATGGTATATATCACGATCTATAATCCCTGAAAGTTTCACATTGATATCTTTTACCGATTTTGAGTTTAATCGCGGACAAAATGTCATTTTAATTTCAGGAAATTGTCCGTAACTTGGCACCGGAAGCAAGTTTCCAAATTTTTTCTCGGATATAATAAATTCATGTAACAACACATCTGTCCTGAAAATTTCATGTAATTTCATCCAGTAGTCTTCGAGAAATCGCGTGCACAAAATTAGAAAGTCAAAAAAAAAGAATAACTAAAGCAAAGCTCGTTGCAAAGCAACGAGTAGGTCTTCCGTCCTGTTTGACCGGAAGTTTATGCTACTTCCCGTGTGACCGGAAGTGTTGACGACGGACATAAAATTAATTTTTATGCTCCCAGTGACAGATGTTACACAAAAACTTTTCAAGAACGGTAAAAATACGCGTTTTTCGACTACTTCCGGTTTGGCCGGATATGACGTCGACGGACTTATTTTGACGACTCCATTACATTAAGCTTGACATTTTGAACAACTTTGCCTCATAGACGTATTACAAATTCTCAATACTTTTTGAGATATAAAGGAAAAACTTTCGGCCCCTGTAGACCCCTTATCTTAGGGGCCAGCCCTTTTTCCGAGATATCATTTGGAAGAACTTAAAATTCTACACTTCTTTTGTTCTATATGTTTTAACAAAATATTTCCAGGTAAAAAGATATTGTAGAAAAAGTGTTAAAAATTTTGAAATTCGCGATAGGCCTATTTTCGGGCCATGCCGAGCGCGACGTGCAGGACTTCCGGTAAAAATAGAATACATTCCACAAGTCTACAGACATAGGTCTACTAGACCTGAAAGTATCACGTGTCTATCTAAAGTCGTTTAGGAGAAATCGTGCAGACAAACTGACCCTTAAAAAATCATTAAAGTGCTGATAACTCCGGACCGGAAGTGACGTCATCAAAACAGAAAAAAACGCATAAAGTTCAAGTGATGTTACATAAGTCCTGAAAGTTTCATGGGAATCCATCGAGTCGTTTTTGAGAAATCGCGTGCACAAAATCGGTAAGAAAAAAAAACAATAATAATACTAGAGCAAAGCTCGTTGCCTAGCAACGAGTAGGTCTACCGTCCTGTTTGACCGAAAGTAACCGGAAGTAACTTCCATTTTTTTTTTTACAAAAATGAGTAATAACGCCCAAAAATGTATAAATCACCTTAATTTATGTTAATTAATGCTAAAATAAGCCATTTTTTGCTACTTCCGGTTTGACCGGAAGTGACGACGACGGACGGAAAATTAATTGTTATGCTCCCAGAGATATATGTTACCCAAAAACGGGTTAAAAACGGCAAAAATACGCGTTTTTCGACTACTTCCGGTTTGGCCGGAAGTGACGACGCCGGACGTATTTTAGCGACCCCAATAGATTAAGCTTGACATTTTGAACAACTTTGCTTCTTTGACGTATTACAAATTCTCAATACGTTTTGGGATATTAAGAAAAAACTTTCGGACCCTCTGGGCCCTGAATTTTAGGGGCCAGCCCTTTTTACGAGATATGATTTGAAAGGTCTTGGAATTCTAAACTTCTTTTGTTCTATATGTTTTTACAAAATATTTCCAGGTAAAAAGATATCGTAGAAAATGTGTTTAAAATTTTGAAATTTGCGATAGGACTATTTTCGCGCCATAGTGAGCGCCGACGTGCGGCACTTCAGATAGAAATGAAATAATTTTTACATATCTATAGACTTCGGACTATCATACCTGAAATTTTCAGGTTTCTATCTATAGCCATTTTTTAGAACGTTCGAGGACAACCTGACCCTTCAAAAATCATAAAATCCACCATATCTCCAAACCGGAAGTGACGTCATCGAATCGGAAAAAAATGCATAAGGTTCAAGTAATGTTACATAAGTCCTGAAAGTTTCATGGAAATCCATCGAGCCGTTTTCGAGAAATCGCGTGCACAAAATCGGTAAGAAAAAAAAGAATAATAATAATAACTAGAGCAAAGCTCGTTGCAAAGCAACGAGTAGGTCTTCCGTCCAGTTTTGACCGGAAGTGTCGTCAACAAAAGAAAGCAAATAGCTAAGTCGTCGCCAGTGACTTTATAATTTCAATTTTGCGTCAAAACCTTCAAAAATAAGCTATTTTTGGCTACTTCCGGTTTGACCGGAAGTGACGTCGACGGACAGAAAATTAATTTTTATGCTCCCAGAGACATATGTTTCCCAAAAACTTGTCAAGAAATGCAAAAATAGGCGTTTATCGACTACTTCCGGTTTGGCCGGAAGTGACGACGCCGGACGTTTTTTGACGACTGCATTAGATAAAGCTTGAAATTTTGAACAACTTTGCTTCTTTGACCTATTACAAATTCTCAATACTTTTTGAGATATAAAGAAAAAACTTTCGGCCCCTCTGGGCCCTTTCTTTTAGGGGCCAGCCCTTTTTACAAGGTATGATTTGAAAGATCTTGGAATTCTACACTTCTTTTGTTCTATATGTCTTAACAAAATTTTTTTAGGTAAAAAGATATCGAAGAAAAGGTGTTGGAAATTTTGCTCAAAAACTCAAGTTTCTATCCTAAGCCGTTTTTGAGGAAACTCGCTGACAAACTGACCCCCTGAAAATCACTAAATCGTCAAAAACTCAAAACCGGAAGTGACGTCATCAAAACAAAAAATTATATAATTATTATATTATAAAAATTATATATCAAGTTTGTTTGATGTTCTATCAGTCCTGAAAGTTTCACGAAAATCGGGCCAGCCGTTTCCGAGAACTCGCATGCACAAAATCGGTAAGAAAAAAAAAACAATAATAATAATAAAAATAGTGGAAAAGAAACCTAAGAATAACAAGAAGGTCTTCCGCTGAAGACGTAAGACCTTAATAAAAAAAGTGAAAAAGAAACCTAAGAATAACAAGAAGGTCTTCCGCTGAAGACGGAAGACCTTAATAATAATAAGAAACAGTAGAATCACTATAAGGTCTTCCGTGAAGACGGAAGACCTTAATAATCTTGACCAACAGAATCAGTAGAAGGTCTTCCGTTGGAAACGGAAGACCTTAATTAAATGAGACAGATTGTAAAGCTTAATATATAATTGAAATAAAACTTGTTTCAATGTAGGTCGGATATGTATGTTAACAGAAATGATGTTCAGGATATTTTTCCTTTATATTTAATCCTTCTATCTTTGTATAAAAAGTATTTTGTCAGAACTGGAGGGTGTATTACAGAGAATTTGTTTTGTGACTCTGTTACAATGTTTCTTTGAAGTCTGACCAAACAGACTTCTGATGAATAATATGACTAACTTTCTAAATAAAAAAATGACTATTATCAACTCACTGCTTTGTATCAGTTATAGTTTAAGAGTATGTAGACATTTTTTTTGGGGGGGGGGGGTACTCTGCTGAAACAGAATAAGAAAAATGGCTTGATAAATCTATACATATTTTTCCCTTTGCCTTAGGGGAATATGATTTTTATCAGTTGAATAAATCTTCATACTTAAGGTGTTCCGTTTCCAACGGAAGACCTTCTACTGATTCTGATGATTAAGATTATTAAGGTCTTCCGTTTCCAACGGAAGACCTTCTACTGATTCTGTTGGTAAAGATTATTATTAAGGTCTTCCGTTTCCAACGGAAGACCTTCTACTGATTCTGTTGGTGTGTACTGGCTATCGCATGTCGTAGATACCAAGAATGTATAAGAAAACAAGTCTTTACATTTTCTGTGCGGTAGGTAGAGCAATTATGGAATTTAATTATGTATTTTGCATATAAACCTCCATATGTAGCCTTAACTCACTTGCGATAAACCTCAGCCCCCTAGCCTGTTACAACTGATCTCTAACCCTTTACCCTTTACTTTGAAATAAAGGAAAAACACTGACATAGGATTCAGGTTACATGTAAAGTAATTATAAGACTGAAGATTTATAATCTCTTCCAATGTTTCTTTACAATGTAGGCTTTCCTTATAGTCTCAACCCACCAAAGAGCTTAGTTTTATATTAAAATCAGATGTTAGATCCACTCTTTTAGGCATTATACTAGGAGCATTTCCAACATCTAATTTTTATTAATTTAATAATTTAATAATTTTTATTAAATTGGTTCAGGGTTAGTGTTACTTATTAAAACTGGCTAATAGATGTCTTGTTTAGCCTGCATCTCTAGTATTTCACAATCTTAGAAGTGCATGCAAGAAAATCTATCAAATTAATTCTTAAATACGTGCAACAATACTATGTCAGAGCTGCCAATCCTTACAATTTTGGAGTAAGTCTTACAAAATTGGCACCTAAAATATGCCTTACGATTTCTCTCTATATTTTTCCGATTTCATTTTTTTTTTATCAAAGTTTATAATACAGGAATTTTCATAGCTGGTCGTCTATAATTTCTACTATTATAATTAAAATAATCATAATCCTTTTAACGCTAGCTTGTGTTGTTGTCTCAGTTTAAGAAGGCCGATCATAATCATGTCAGTGTTTTTTTTAAAGTAAACAAAATAGAAACATGCCTCAAATTGTTCCGATTATATGTCCATTTACAAAATATCTTCAGCGGCTTGGGGCTTAGGCGGTCCCCGGACCCGTCTTACTATTTGTCATTTCTGAATGTTGGCAGCTCTGCTACGTGATAAAAGTCATTAAAATTTTTGGATTTTTTTTCAACAGTATTTAGTCCAGGCAGCCAAACAAAGACCTGATTCACTGTGTAAGCCATCGTCTAGCAGTAAAAGGTGAGAGTCTAAACAAAGGCCTGATTCACTGTGTAAGCCATCATCCAGTAGTAAAAGGTAAGCTAAACAAAGGCCTGATTCACTGTGTAAGCCGTCATCCAGTAGTAAAAGGTAAGCTAAACAAAGGCCTGATTCACTGTGTAAACAGTCGTCCAGCAGTAAAAGGTGAGCTAAACAAAGGCCTGATTCACTGTGTAAGCCATCATCCAGCAGTAAAAGGTGAGCGAAACAAAGGCCTGATTCACTGTGTAAGCTGTCATCCAGTAGTAAAAGGTGAGCTAAACAAAGGCCTGATTCACTGTGTAAACCGGTATAATATATGTAAAAAGGGGTAAAGAGGTTTCAAAGATGCTGAAATTATTCAAATGTTATTATTTCGACAAGAGGACTACCACTTACATGTGTTACAGAGTACACCTTTCCATAAATCAGAACAATTATTACAGCTTCCATTAAAACGATCACACGTTTCTCACTTGAAACAGTTTCCACTACACTTTTCTAGGCAATCTTTTCCGTATTCTCCGTTGTGACAAGCTGGAAGAAATCAAGCATATCACTTTCATTATTTATATAATCTTTCCATTTACTTATTTTCAGTTTCAATGGTTTTAGAGGAATTTTTTTTCTGCTTGTAAATATATAAACGCAAAGGATCCCTATAGGTATTCGGTGAAGGCATATCCCTGCCCTGTCCTATTAATGTAAAATTTTGAAAATCCCTAGGAATGTATCTATTGTCTAAAAAAAAATGAATTTACGTAACATATGATAAATTGGGTATCAAAAATTTCCTTGAAAGCAATCTACAGTATACAATTAATATGAGTAACTTTGTTAATCTATGAGAGATCTCTACACTTAATATTTGTGCCTTTGAAGTAAAAAAACCTTTAAAAAGTTTCATTTTTTTAAAGATGCTAGATATGAGAGAGAGAATTTCATATTGACTTTGTTAATCTATGAGAGATCGCTACACTTAATATTTGTGCCTTTGAAGTAAAAATACCTTTTAAAAGTTTCATTTTTTTTAAGATGCTAGATATGAGAGAGAGAATTTCATATTCATTTGGTGGAAGAAAAACAGTATATGAACTATTCCTTATATAAAGCATATTTTGTATCATTCAAAATAATGCTGAAACCCAATTTATAAAATATTAATTGTGAAAGCAAATGCAGAAGAGAAGGGTTTCGAAAATAATGAATCTTTGATAGGTTGAAAAGGCTAAAGTGTCACAAATATATTTTCAAACATATGTGCAGACAGATAAACAAAGTGATAGGATACCCAAAAGCTGTATACTAGGTGTCTTAAATTTGCTTATATTTCTCCGTAAAATAAAAAAAAAAACATATATTATGAAAACTATGAGTAGTTTTCAGTCATAACAAAGGTGTTAATGGGCGGGCAGAACAACGGATAGAAAGAACATCGGAAAATGAGATCCTTCAGGCTAAATTAATTCAAACGTGAAATACGGTAATCAAAATACTGTGGTTTCATCAATATTTGTTGAGCATCAATTTTCGTGAATTTTATTGTTGAGCAGATCCACGAATTCAAATGTTCGTTGAATTACGAAATATGACATTTATTTGTATAGACAATGCTTTTGTCCACGAAATTACGTATCCTCGAAAACGTATGTTTTACAAAGTCCACGAAAATTGATGACAACGAAAATTGATGAAACCACATTTATTCATTATGTGAATGCTTGAATTCTTGCATGTGCTTTCCAGTTATACAATGTAAACTTCCTTCAGACGGTCAATAAGATAAACATTATATCTTTATAAAACATCTGAGGATCTTGTATTAAAAACTTCCGTACAATGAACACAAACTTGTTTAGGTTCTTTTTGTTATAACCTAAAATATAATATTAGTCCTGATCCAAGGGGGGGGGGCTAAACTTTCCCCATTTTTAACCTATACTATACGGCCTTCCGCGTCCCAAGAGAAAAGATTGTACCATATATCCAGGCCCTGCATTTCGTATTCTTCGATAGTATTGGCAAAGAACCACAGTATAAAGTTACTTGGAATGAAACACCAAGCCACTGGGAAAAAGAGAGCACAGGTAACGCTATTTGTATTGATGTCCAGTACAAGGATTCAGAAGAAAAATTATTTCGAACTACCTTCTTTATTACAACTGGCACAGTGCAAGTCCAGGGGAATAGCAAGGACATATTTGTTAACCAAATTTTTCCAGTGTTAAAGAACGTGGCAAACAGCATTCCATCAGACTCCACCAACGTGAAAGAAGTTGTTACATCCGAAACAACCTACACAAAGGAATCTACAACAACCCAATCTGAGGAGCCATTAAAGACAAGTCAAATTACAGTAGAAAAAGATACAAACGTATCAGTCAATCAGATAGAAACAAAAGATACCCAGAGTCAGACAATTTGTCAAGATGTGAAGAAAGCAGACTCCCTAGAAGAAAACTTGTTAAGTGTTACAGATAAAATATACACTCAAGTCACCAACTTGAAATCCAACAAGTTCAGTGAAATGTGCAATGCCCAACATGTTTACGAAAACAGATTAAAGAAAGAAATGAGCGAAATAAAAGAAGATGTGATGTCTCTAAAGACAAAATTTCAGAATCAGAATGGAGATAAGAAAAACGAGTCAACAGATGTAAAATATGAAAAACTAGAACGTGAGAATAGAGGACTGGGTGAAAAAATTAAGATGCTAGAGCATAAAGTCAAACAGTTTGAAGACAAATACAAAGACGAAAAGCAATCTCATGAGGCTACGAAGAGTACAATGAATCATTACATAGAAGAGGCTAAAAAAGAAGAGGAGTATTTAATAGCACGAATGGACACAAAAACTCAGGAAATTTATGAGTTAGAACGTGCAGTCCAAGCTTATAAAAAGATAATTAACAGCAAAGAAGAAGAATTGTATAGCATGAAGCTCCATGTTGGGAGCATGCAAGATAAAAGAGCAGGACAGTTTATGATGGTTGACAAAACTACACAGTCACCTAACAAGGCTAGAGAAAGGGATAGAACGACCGATACAGACAGAGAGACCAAAGAAACAAGTGATGCAAAGGAAAAAAAGCCATCGATCCTTTTGATTGGAACATCAAACTTAAAATATATCAACCCCCAGAGATGGACCCAATATACAACAGATAAAGAGACCGCCTACACTGTAGAGAGCGCTATCGAAACTGTTACAAAGTATGACTCAAATCAACAACCTAACGCCATAGTACTACATACTTTGACAAACGAGATTAAGTCCCAGACGAATGCTGAGGGATGTGCACAGAAAATGTTAGCTCTAACAGAAATAACAACTAAGAAATTTCCACAATCAACTCTCATCATATCGCTTGAGACACCAAGGAAGGAGTGCACCTGATTTGTATTGTTTAGTAGACTTTTGAGTTTGAATACTTTACGTTATTTCCATATATATCATTTCTAGCAATGAACTGGTTAGTTGAAAAATTTGGTAATCTACAAAACTACTAATGATATGAAACCGATAATGATAAAATGTAGCTTAGGTTTCTGTGTTGTGTCCAGTGTCATGATAATTGCTATCTCGTGTAATCATTTTGTTTTCTTTCACGAATTTTACTTCAGTAAACAAATTACTTATCATTTTAATGGATTGCTACATATAAATAATAAAACAATATATTAATCTGAACGATATCTCAAGAGGGCCAATAACAATAGAGTTATACCAGTGAAAGATACACATTAATCTACAATTATTTATTATATGGTTATATTCATTTTATCGTATTCTGAACAATGCAGCTAAATATAAAATCTTACTAGTATTAACAATACCTTTCTGTTGTTGACAGTACCCTTATATATTGATATTATCATATTCTGAACAGTATATAGAACAAATTATAATATGTTGACGGTGCAACCGTTAGGGCGAGCGCAGATACTTATCCAGTTTTCATTCCGATCGGGCTCGTCAAACTGCACGTGACATTCGGCGCGTCTAAGGCTCTGACGTCATATGACGTTGGATGCATATCAAACCGAAGCTTGAACAGGGCTAATTTTATATGAAGAACCGTTTCATTGACTATTTTTCTGCAACAAATTCATTAAATCAATGCAAGTTTGTTTTTATTTTTATTTTTAATTACTCTCACGAGAACGTGGCTTTAGCGTTTGTGTACGAAGCGATGCATTGTGGGTCAAAATTACCGCGGAAAAAAATTCTATGGAATGAATGTACAATAGTCCGAATTTTCTCCTCGCCCAGACGTTGTCGTTAGAGCTCGCTATTACATTACCAGCATTATCAATGCAAAACTCGTGTCACCACTTCCCTTAGTGGGATTCGAACCAGCAACGTAAGGATCAACTCCTTACTTCGCATTCTAGAACACTCTAACCACTGCGCCACGTAGGCGACTGTTTGGTATTTAGAACACAAACAAGTTTTAATTCTGAAGACTCTACAGTAACTTTCTTCTTAGAAAATCTGAATCATGAACAGTAAAAATCATAATTTAATTCACTGTATATATTTCTTATCAAACAGGATACTTTTTTGTGTGATTTGATAAAACTTGCTGTCATTAAAGGAATTGTTAAAATAAACAAAAAATAACAAGAAAACTTGAAAAAACCAAAATTGCTTGATTTAATTCAGCACAAATGTAGCATTCATATCCCAGGAAATGTATAATTAAGTATACTGCTGGTTGAAATGTAAGCTTCATTTTGGAATACGTATTTTTTTCTTATAATTATTCAATCAAATTATCCGTACTTTAGCATATATTTCATAAAGAGTACATTTTCCTAATATAATTCAATTTTGAGTAAAAAAAAAAATTATAAACCTTCTTTTTGTTTTAGTGAGAAATGTTTGGAACGTTTGTCAGAGTCTGTGTTTGTCGGACGAAACAGATATCGATATGATGGGTGTGATATCAAGACGTATTGTAGAAATGCTGTTCAGAAAATATAATATTTCGAAAATGATATCATCAGAAAATATCAATAACATTACAAGGACAAAGAAATGAAATAATAACAAGATTAGCGAAGACAATTCACCGAGATAACGGTCGAACAGGACTCAGGATTAAAAGTCCATATGACTTATTTTAATAGTAAAGATTAAAAGGGATGATTAATACATCGTTAAAAATTCAAAAAATAAAATAAGCCTAAATAAACATTTGACAAAAATAATTGGGGCGCATATAAACTTATGCTAACGCCTAACTGTTCATGCTGTTACAGAAAAAAAAACCTTAATATTGGCTTCTTTAGACTGAGATGTTCCTCCTAAATCAGTACACCCATTCTTAGCTGCAGATCTGTAGATCTCCGAAAAAAAAAAAAAAAACGTATTGACAGACCGGTCTATCAATATATTTTTTTTCAAAGAGCGCACCTAACCCGTTCTCAGAATAAGTTGATATATTTTCCAAGGACATCAAAAGAGAAACACCGAATATCATTATTTTAACGTAAATTACAGGATACAAGACCCTTCTATTATTCTTTTGTTTCCTTTTAAACTCTCTTATTATAATTAGGTATTTCCACCATTCTGTGGAAAGACCTATTGATTTTCTTCTGTTTTTTATTATTAGGGTCTTCCGTCTTCAGCGGAAGACCCTTCTATTATTCTTCGGTTTCTTTTTCACTTTTCTTATTCTTTTTTCTACTTACCGATTTTGTGCAGAAGATTTCCCGGAGATGGCTCGATCGATTTTGTTCAAATTTCTAGAGTTGATGTGTTTCTATCTAAAGTTTGTACCGGCGCTTTGATTTTGAAAAAATCACTTCCGGTCGGAAGTTATCGCCCTTTTATCAAAAGTTAGATGACTTCCATGTCTGTGATGGAACTCAAAAACAGCTCAAGCTAGAAAGCTGACATTTTCAGGGATGATAAAGGACATGTTGCCATATTGCACCTGGGTCAGGATATTTTCCGGAAGTGCCTAGTATGGAAGCTCGGTAGGGGTCAAAATTTAGGACATGAATCATGAGTGATTTTTTGAGACACTTCGCATTATAGCTTTTAAAGTATAAATATTTTGTTAGGACATACTGAACATCATTTGTGCAGAACAACAAGATCTTTCATATGATACCAAGAAAAAAGCGCTGACTCATCACATAAGGGGCATAAAGGGGCCGAAAGTCTTCAATCGATATCTTTTTAGCAGTCAGTAATTTGATATACATTACTGAAGCTAAAATGTTTATCTCAACAATCTACAACTACATATTATGAATTTTATGTCGTATGGTACATAATTAGGGGCCACAAGGGGCCAGAATGCTAAATCTTTGATGCTTTATATCTCGAAAGTGAGAAATATTTTGATAAGCAATATTGAACAAAAGATGTTCAAAATAAGGTTCTGAACAATATCCAACCTTTCATTTTTTGCTAAACGTCCCCATTAAGGAGTTGAAGGGTTGGCCCCTAATTATATCTTTTGCTTATAGCTCAAAAACGAATAAGAATTTCTGAACAGTTGTTGAACACAAAATCTTCAAATTCTTAAGATCTTTAAGATGATATAAAAAGAGGGCCGATTCTTTAAATAAGGGACCGTTAGGGGCAAAAGGCCGTTTTTTAAAGTCTTTAATGTTCAATATCTTTTACAGATTGTGATAAATCATTATTTTAAAATGAAAATCGCAATCAAAATCTTATCTCATCTCATCAAAAATGGACGGAAGACCCACTCGTTGCTCGCAACGAGATCTCATCTAGTTATTATTGTTTTTTTTTCTTACCGATTTTGTGCACGCGATTTCTAGAAAACGGCTCAATGGATTTCCGTGAAACTTTCAGGACTTATGTTACATCACTTGAACCTTATGCGTTTTTTTCTGTTTGGATGACGTCACTTCCGGTCCGGAGTTATCGGCACTTTAATGGTTTTTTAAGGGTCAGTTTGTCCGCACGATTTCTCCTAAACGGCTTTAGGTAGACACATGATACTTTCAGGTATGGTAGATCTATGTTTGTAGATTTGCGGAATGTATTTCATTTTTATCGGAAGTGCCGCACGTCGGCGCTCGGTATGGCCCGAAAATAGTCCTATCGCAAATTTCAAAATTTTCAACACCTTTTCTACAATATCTTTTTACCTGGAAATATTTTGTTAAAACATATAGAACAAAAGAAGTGTAGAATTTTAAGATCTTTCAAATCATATCTTGTAAAAAGGGCTGGCCCCTAAAATTAAGGGCCAAAAGGGGCCGAAAGTTTTTCCTTTATATCTCAAAAAGTATTGAGAATTTGTAATACGTCAAAGAAGCAAAGTTGTTCAAAATGTCAAGCTCAATCTATTGGGGTCGTCAAAATTCGTCCGGCGTCGTCACTTCCGGCCAAACCGGAAGTAGTCGAAAACGCGTATGTTTGCCGTTCTTGACAAGTTTTGGGGTAACATATGTCTTTAGGAGCATAAAAACTAATTTTCCGTCCGTCGTTGTCACTTCCGGTGAAACCGGAAGTAGCAAAAAATTGCTTATTTTCGCATTAATTAACATAGCTTTAGAGGATTCAAACTATTTTTTGGGGGTTATTTCTCATTTTTGTTAAAAATGAAAGCTACTTCCGGTCAAACAGGACGGAAGACCTACTCGTTGCTTTGCAACGAGCTTTGCTCTAGTTATTATTAAGGTCTTCCGTCTTCAGCGGAAGACCTTCTTGTTATTCTTAGGTTTCTTTTTCACTTTTATTATTATTGTTTTTTTTTCTTACCGATTTTGTGCACGCGATTTCTCAAAAACGGCTCAATGGATTTCCATGAAACTTTCAGGACTTATGTATCATTACTTGAACCTTATGCGTTTTTTTCCGTTTTGATGACGTCACTTCCGGTCCGGAGTTAGCAGCATTTTAATGGTTTTTTGAAGGTCGTTTTGTCCGCACGATTTCTCCTAAACGGCTTTAGATAGACACGTGATACTTTCAGGTATGGTAGACCTATGTCTGTAGATTTGCGGAATGTATTTCATTTTTATCGGAAGTGCCGCACATCGGCGCTCGCTATGGCCCGTAAATAGACGCATCGCGAATTTCAAAATTTTTAACACCTTTTCTACGATAGCTTTTTACCTGGAAATATTTTGTAAAAACATATAGAACAAAAGAAGTGTAGAATTCCAAGATCTTTCGAATGCCATCTCGTAAAAAGGGCTGGTTCCTAAAATTAAGGGCCTAAAGGGGCCGAAAGTTTTTTCTTTATATCTCAAAAAGTATTGAGAATTTGTAATACGTCAAAGAAGCAAAACTGTTTAAAATGTCAAGCTTCATCTATTGCGGTCGTCAGAAAACGTCCGGCGTCGTCACTTTCGGCCAAACCGGAAGTAGTCGGAAAACATGTATTTTTGACGTTTTTGACAAGTTTTTAGTTAACATATGTCTCTTGGAGCTTAAAAATAAATTTTCCGTCCGTCGTCCGCACTTCCGGTCAAACCGGAAGTAGGAGAAACTGGCTTATTTTTGCATTAATTTACTAAGTTTTAGATGAATCAACCGATTTTGGGCCGTTATGTCTCATTTTTTTGAGTAAATGAAAGCTACTTCCGGTCAAACAGGACGGAAGACCTACTCGTTGCTTTGCAACGAGCTTTGCTCTAGTATTCTTACTATTTTCGTATTGACCAAATTATGGAAATGACCTTTGTCCGGTCCATTTCTCATGAACAGCTTAAGATATGAAAGTTAACTGTGTCAGATATCATAGATCAGGACTTGAAGATTTGTCCATTAACATTTTTTCCGTCGTCAATACTTCCGGTCGTCACAGAAAAGGGAATTAAAACTCGATTTTAAACATTTCTTTGTCTTTCTTTCTTCTTTTTACTGTGATATTCATGATGAAAGTTAAAGCCCCTTTTTGATGATTTTACGTATAAACAGTTTCTTGATTTGATTAAGAAGGAATTAAATATCTTTGAATATCTGAGAACTTTCGCAAACGTAGGTTCAACGTTTCCTTAAACACTAAAAAAT
>PRKT01000070.1:902935-984721 GCA_003671525.1 Saccostrea glomerata
AACGAGAGCTAGTCATTGCTTAGATCAAGGTCATTTGGAGAGTTCAAGGTCACTTGGAAAGTTCAAGGTCACATATATTCCTTTACAGTCTTTTTCCTAGCTAAACATTGCAAGTTGCTTCTCTTAAAAGGTTTAAATTTTCACTTGTAGAACTTTAGAATGTGGCTTGACCTAGACTCAAGGTTACGTCTTCTTATCCGTAGCTCCAACGGAAGACCTATTCGTTGCTTTGCAACGAGCTCGGCTCTAGTTATATTTACATTTGTGACTTATTCATACTTTACATTTGCCTGATTGTTACTTTTAACGTGTGAAATGCGTTATTTTTCAAACTCAACGGCATGTATGTAATCCACTAAACGCGCATCAAACCTTTATGACATCACAGAGAAATTACGTCGAACGTTTGTCCAAACACATATTTATGACCTCTTGACCCCATACCTGTATTTATACAGTTATACATACGCATTGCTTTCAGTTGTGTTATATAAAGGAAAACATTTGCAAATGTATATATTATGTCATAGTGCGGTTAGCTTGGCACCAGTGAAATACCGCCTATCTGACTATACACTTGTTCTACTAGAGACTCTGCTATTTCCGTAAATTTACAATTTGCTAGTCAGAGATTTAAGGAGACAGCTGAAGGTCTGGTTGAACAAGACTTCAATGTGGCTGGTGTAGGACACTTCAGATTAGTAATGTGTTAATGAATAGTGCTGCATTGGTTTTAGCACAGTCCTCTGCAAGGTTGCTTGACAAAGTCCAGTCTAAAGACTATTTCTACCTATGTAGTTATTAATAGCGAGCTCAGTAGACTAACATGTAAGAACAAAGGAAATTTCGGAATGAAGTAACTCTCATCAGTGTGACTGTATAAAAAGATATGGTATTTACCATGTTGCGCCGTTTGGTCTTTAAATTTGGCCACAAAATGCAGATAATACAAAAAGTAGGTAAAAATAGCTACTTTGGGAATAGAAATAGTCATTAGACTGGACCTGTTGACCGTCCATTGATATGATTGAACTTCATCATCATGTATCTTATTACATCATACTACAGTGTACACCATATAAGGAGACCGCCTACACCGTAGAGAGTGCTATCGAAACCGTTACAAAGTATGACTCAAATCAACAGCCTAACGCCATAGTACTACATACTTTGACAAACGAGATTAAGTCCCAGACGAATGCTGAGGGATGTGCACAGAAAATGTTAGCTCTAACAGAAATAACAACTAAGAAAATTTCCACAATCAACTCTCATCATATCGCTTGAGACACCAAGGAAGGACAGTATGGAAAGAAACAACAAGGTGGAATTAGTCAATGTTATTCTCAAACAAAAGTTTAGAGACAATGAAAAAATAATTCTTTGTGAAAATAACAACTTCATACTAGATGGGAAACCAATATCCAAGTTCGTAGAGACAGATGGAGTGGCAGTGTTGGGGTGCAATTTAAAAAAGGTGATCGACAAGGCATGCGGCTACAAGAGGCAACCGTTATATAAGAGCAAGAATGCTCCATACAAAGGAGCAAACCCATTTCGTCCGTCCTGGAAAACAAACCAGCACATGAATCCATATCAAAATAATGACTGGAAAGACTTCCGGCCTTACGATGCTTACCGAGGCAGACCCTGGCACTAAGTTTTCTTTTAGCTATATCATAACACATAGCTTTTGTGGATTTTTAGTCAGTACAGAAATCTTTATTAAAAGAGATTGTGAATTTATAATCAGAACAAATCTTTATTGAAAGATTCTGTTTGTTTTTGATTTTGTTAAAAAAGAAAAACAAAACTGTCCATATAATTATTCAAGATAGCTCATTATATTAATTGTTATAAATACAATGAGTAGAGTTGAAACTCATTTAAACATATGTACATGGAATGTGGGAGGTATGATCACTGACGGCATTAATAAATGTACAGATAACAAATTTATAGACCAGATAAAAAATTTTGATATTGTATTACTCACTGAAACACACATAGGCTATAATACTACCCTCGAAGTGGATAACTTTTTTTACTACCCAGTTTGTAGAGACAAGTCAAAGAATAACAGATACTTTGGAGGTTTAGTAATTTTAATAAAGAAAAACATAAGAAAAGGTATTTTAGTACTTCAAAATACAAACACAGAGTTTCAATGGTTAAAGCTTAAAAAAGAATTCTTCAATTTTAAGTCAGATATATACTTATGTTTGATCTACATTCCTCCCTACACATCAGGTTATTTAAGAAATAATAGTGACATACTAGAAATACTGGAGAGAGATATTATTAAGTATAGAGATATGGGTGATATTATACTTACTGGAGATTAGGTTCATTACCAGAACTGGTAATGAACCTGATTACATAAAAGGAGATAATACCTCACACATTCCAATTAAGAAAGACTTTTATAATGTAGATATAGCAGTTGGGGATAGGAAAAATAGAGATATCACATTAGATAATAGAGGTAAAGACTTGTTAGAAATGTGTATAGCAAATAAGATGAGAATAGTTAACGGTAGAATTTTTGGTGATTCATATGGAAAATTAACTTGCCATAACTATGCAGGTTCAAGTGTTGTCGATTACTTTATTGTATCAGAGAAATTACTTGACGATATTATGTACTTTCATGTATATGATTTTTTACCATTCTCTGATTGTCATTGTAAAATTTCACTAAAAATATCATCTTTTACAAGGGAGATAAATAACAATAATCTTCAAGAAATGCCTATTCGTTACAAATGAAACAGTTCACTAATAAGCCACTACCAGAACTTTTTTACACACCCTATTATCCAACAAGACATACAAACCTTTTTAAATAAAGATATACAAATGAATGAAAAGGAAATTAATGAAGCTACAAATGATATCCATAACATTTTTGAAAAAGTAGCAAAATTATCACTAAATAAGAAGGTTCATAAAAATAAACAAGTTAACAAAAAATGGTTTGATTCTGATCTTTGGAAAATGAAGAAACAACTTAGTGAAAAGGCTATCTTAATATCTAAATTTCCTAACAACCCTTTCATACGATGGTCTTATTTCAAAGCTAAAAAAGTGTATGCTAAATTAAATAAATACAAAAAACGACAGTTTGTTCAAAATATTTTCGACAAATTAGATCAACTAAAGGAAAATAATCCTAAAAAATACTGGAATTTAGTCGCATCAATCAGAGAAGCCAAAGAGGTGAATAAGGGAAAAAAATGAGAAATGTATTGAACCAGATGTGTGGCATAACTACTTTAGTACCCTGTTTAAACTGCCTAATAAGCATTCAGAGAGACTACAAATTATTCAAAATAAAATTAAGGAACTTGAAAATGGACCAAACTTTCTATCTTTTAGTAAACTAGACTTTAAAATCTCTTTAAAGGAATTACAAAAATCTTTGTCTAGTATAAAATCTGATAAAAGCCCTGGCCTGGATAATATTACCAACGAAATGTTGAGAGTAGCACAAATTTACATGAATCCTTGTATTCTAAAATTGTTTAACAATGTCTTCACTTCCGGAATTTATCCCAGAAAATGGGTAGAAGGTTATATAACACCTATTTTTAAATCAGAAAATCCCCGATTACCCCAAAATTATAGAGGCATAACCATTACCAACAGTATTGGCAAACTTTTCAATATAATACTTAACAATAGATTAGATAATTTTTTATCGGAAAATAACATCATACACGAAAGCCAAGTAGGATTTTCAAAAAGAGCTAGAACTTCGGATCATTTATTTGTAATGAAATGTCTGATCGACAAATACACCAACAAAGGTAATAAACGTTTGTATGCTTGCTTCGTTGACTTCCACAAAGCATTTGATACAAAAATACACGAAGGCATAAAACTTAAACTTCTTCAATTGAATATAAATGGACTATTCTACAAAATAATATGCAGTATGTACAAATACAGTTATATCTCGATTAAAATTGATAATAAACTAGAGCCGAGCTCGTTGCAAAGCAATGAGTAGGTCTTCCGTTGGAGCTGTGGACAAGAAGTACCGACCTTGGGTCAAGGTCACTGCACTTTCTTATGTAAACAACCTTTTCTTCTCATCATGAGCCTCCAGTGAATCTTAATTACAAAGTTATGCTTAAACATTTTTTCTCTCTCAGTGACCTTGATTTGCCAGAAAGAACTTTGATCAGGGTGACATGACACAACCTCCAATCATAAGTAATCTATGTTTCAAGTAAGAGCCTCCAATGATTTTCACTTACTAGTTCATAGCCTGGAAAAGAACAGATTTCTTCTGTCAGTGACCTTGATTTTAACAGAATAACCTTGGCTCTTTGTCAAGACAAACCCTCAATCTGAAACAACTTTTAGAAATTCATAACTCTGACAGGTGTTTTACAACTTTTCTGTCATTGGCCCTGAATTTGTTAAAATGACCTTATTTTAAGTCATCTGAAAACCGGCGGACTATAAGCAATTTGTATCAAGTATGAACTTAAACAAATATAGTCAGAATGAAAAAATACTATTTTCTGAGTCAAAATCGTAAAAAAAAAACCTTTTTATCACAAGCAATCTCTGTATCAAGTATGAGCTTACAGATATTCTCGATTACATATAAATGAATGCAACAAAACATTAATTCTTTCTCCAGTGATCTTGAATTTCCCGTAATATTGCCTTGAATAAATACAATGACACATCCTAGGATCATTTGAAATCTTTGTATCGAGTACAAGCTTCTGGTTTCTTTATGTTATAGCCTGGCCTTCTGGGAAAAACTTTCAGGGACAGACAGACATATGGACAGTTAAACAGACCGTTTCATTCCCGTCCCATCCACACTACCCCCCAAAATACACAATCACTTTGCAAGGGAAAACTCTAGTCATGATTTGAAAAAAAGTAATCTTTTTTATATCAGGAAGCTTTCATAAATATGGTTTCTCATACTTGCCCTGAAGTTCGTAAGAATAATATTTCAAAACGACCCCTTTTTTTTTTTAACTGACCGTTTTCTTCATTGTTTTCATTTTATATCCCCCAAGGTTGCCCGCATAGCGCAGTGATTAGAGAGACTGCTCTATAGTCGCGAGGTAAGGATCAGCTCCTTACGTCGTGGTTTCGAATCCCACTGTGGGACGTGGGGACCTGTTCTTCCGATGAGACCGTATAAAACAAGGTCCTGTGTCGCTTTAGGTGCTGGCACAAAAAAGATCCCTCCCTGCTCAAAGGCCCTAAGTGCCGATTATAAGACAATTAATGTTTAACTATGGTGCCGGTTATGATTTTAACAGTTTAAATTAGGAAATAAAAGTGTGTAATTACATGATAAATTTCTGATATTCAGTACATGTAGCTGCAGATTGTTATATAAGTTCTTAAATTTTCGATTCCGTACATACGATGCGGGTTTATTACTACTTACATGTTCATTGTATAACCTGCTACTGATATTTTTAAAATCACGGAACAAAATTAAAATGTTAGCACACTATACTAATCATTTACAGGTTTTGAATAAATTATTACACAAATTAAATTCATTGCTTTAAAATCTTGAATTATTTTTTCAACTTGACTATTCAACCTGTAATAAAAATGGGCATTGTGCAAGCACAGAAGTCACTTATGAAGTTTACAGGTGCGGAGATACTTATCGATGTTTAGTCCATTTCATTGAGTATAATTCTAATTAGATCCTTATGATTCGGAAGATTTTCTTTAAAAGTTTAAAACTGAAATAGCCATGGTAAAAATCTGTGATGAAAAAAAATGTGTTTGGGAAAATTTGTGTTGAAAACAGATTTATTTGTGTGTTAAAAGCACAAATTAAGCTTGTGCATTTAAATCAATATTGGTTGAAGTTAAGTAACCGCAGATCGCCAGTCCTTACGCTATGAATCGTCAAAATGAAAAGTAAAATTACACATTGAACTAACGAACTATAAAAATTGAAGATTGATTAATGTACATATAAAATAAATACCCCAGCGTTTTGTTCTAAAGTCTAACCTAAGATATTTTAAAATATTTTTGAAAGATTCGATTTACTTACAGAAAATAATGTTTTCCGTAAGTTTGTAAAATTAGATTTAACATTCGACCACGCTGTGTAAATTAATGTCAACAAGCGATGGAAGGAATGATTGGTCGCGTAATTGTAAACAAACACAAAGCCTAGATAGCTGTTTTAGATAAACATGTATCACGATCAAATTTAAAACAAAGATAAGCCAACATATTAATCTCAAATATCCGACAATAATAATTTTCCATTAATTGTAAAATAGTTTAATTACACCAATTATTTTGTCTATGACTACGGGGTCAATGGTTCGCCGCGGTGTGTCGCTTTAGATTTTCTTGGACACGTGTAATCGTAAGATTACGCAATGGTACACACGCTTAAAATCTGGGTTCCAGGTGAATGTGAGAATCGCGCGGTAAATAATTTTTGTATTATTTGACTCTTTAAAAGTTCTTTTTATGAGATCCGGGCGTTTATCGTTTTCGTTCATATTGTTTGTGTTCATATTTAAACGAAGAAAAGATACTAGCTCGTGCTTTTTCTATAACTCTTTCTCTTGGAAAGATCTTGATTAATAAAATGAAAATGATGCCATTGAATACTCTGAACGGGAACCAAAGAACGTTTAAAACCTAATTTTAAAAAAAGAGATATGATACAGAGTTGTAAAATATTTATTACTTACGGCAAGTTTACTGCAATTCTACGCATAAAGACTAAAGAGTTTTCCTTCAATAGCAAGATGAGAACTGTCTAGCTTTCTTTCCCATAATACGTAAGACTCGAACAAAATAATATTTTCATAGGACAGAGATAGTATTAAGGAACAATTTAATATATTTAAAAAAATGAATTTAACCATTCTGTGTTTTTATTTGTGTATAACTCTGGGTCGCTGGATTACCCGCCGATTGATTCCCGGTGACCGACTTTGCCCCGCGTTATCGAGGGAGGCGCGTTATATAATATTGTAAACAAACAAGGTGAATGTAAAGGCGTGCGCTTAGTAAATAAGCATGACACTTTGGGAAAAAAAAGCACAAAACACTTCAAGAACTTTATTCTAAAGAATACTAGCATCCAATGTAGCCATGATTTTTTTAAAAGTAAGTTTGTTTTATATACACGCATGAGACGCTCTCATTTACGAGCTGAGCGAAAAGAATTACCTGTACATATATAGATCATGCATCTAGCTCATTTTAAACAAGACTAGAACAAAATAACAATTTTATAAGATCAGTAAGATGTTAAAGCGCAACTTTATTATCAAAAGTCATTCGAAATATTAATCGTTTTTGAGATATATGGCAAAAACTTTCAAGGGCACTAGATCCCCAATTTTAGGGGCCAGCCCCTTTTTAATGATATCAAATGAAAGCTCTTGCAATAATGCACAACTTTCATTCAATATGTCTAAACAAAATATTTTTAGTTTTCAAGAAAAAAAGGAAAATATGTGTAAATTATCACTCTTTTAGGTGTTCTAATTTTTGACCCCTATAAAGCGCAATTTTGAATACAGAAATCGAAAAACAAAAACCGATGTGCACAACTTCAATCCTTCTGTTATCAAAAACCAGTAAAATTTCTGCTCCAGCTTTTGTGGTCTCTGAGCCTTTATCCGGAAACGAAAGCCTATGATTTTTCTTATAAAGGGAAATACTAAGTAACTCATAAGCGGAAGTAAATTTTTAAAATGTTAGACATTATTCTGATAAAGTTTATTACCATCTATAATGTCTGAAAATTTGAGCAAAATCTATTAAGAAATGAGTGAGATATGAGGCCTCAAAGTTAGCGTCTAGGAAGTAGAAGAAAAAAAAAGAATAATAATCTTTACCAACAGAATCAGTAGAAGGTCTTCCGTTGGAAACGGAAGACCTTAATTAACCCAACCTTTCTCACCTGAACTAGGAGTAAGACAAGGTGATGTCTTAAGCCCGAATATATTCAAAATATTCTTAAATGATCTCGCAAATTACTAAATGAAGATGTTGTTAACTCGGTCTCACTTTTCAAAAAGCAATTAGGAGCTTTATTATATGCAGACGATTTAGTATTATTATCTGACAACCAGCTAGCCCTGCAACAAAAACTTGATATGTTATACAAATATTATAAAGAATGGTGTTTGGAAATCAATGTTAACAAAACAAAAGTAATTATTTTCAACAGAAGTGGGCATTTATTAAAAGAAACATTTTCAATTACTGGTATTAATATAGAATGTGTTAAAACGTATAAATACCTAGGTATAATACTCTCAAATTCTGGTTCTTTCAAAGAAGCAAGGTGTAATTTATATAACAAAGCTTTAAAGTCATCATTTAAAATATACAAAGATATAAAATCGACAGATCCACCCATTAATACTTTACTTCATCTATTTGATCACATGATCAAGCCAATAGCTACTTATGGATCCGAAATATGGGGTGTATTGTCATCATCAATGCAAAGAAAAGAAAAATGTTTATTTGAAATATTCAAAGATTGGGAGATTGAAAATCTTCATATGAAATTTTGCAAATTTATCATAGGGTCTGGGAAAAGAAGTACCAATATTGCAGTTCTATCTGAACTGGGTAGACAACCAATATTTTATTCTATTATTATAGCAATTATATCTTACTGGCACAGACTGGAAAACATGCCTGAAAACTCTTTGTTATACAATGCATACAAAGAAAGCATTATCTTGGACAGTTGTAATGTAAATACAGTGGACGCTCATTTATCCGGACGCTTTGGTTCCCTGTCAATTTGTCCGGATATGTGAAGCATCCAGATATCTGAATCACCAGTTAAACAAGACAAAATAACATTTAAAAATTTTGTTCTGATGAAAAATCGTCCGGATACTGAAGCATCCGGATATCTGAAGGTCCACTATAGTTGGTTTTCAAATGTAACATATTTCTGTAACAGAATGGGCATAGATTTGTCAAGATGTAAATCAATGAAACTAATATCTCTAAAGAAACATCTGAAAAAAATTATTAGAGAAGATTTCCTTCAATATTGGTTCAAACAAAGAGATGATGGTTGTCTATCGGGTAAACTTACAACATATTTCTATATAAAAAGAAGTTTTGAAATTGAAAAGTTTTTATTATCAAAAAATTTTGAACAAAGAAAAATTATATGCAAATTTAGAGTGAGTTCACATAGCCTCAGAATAGAAAGTGGAAGATACGAAAAAAAAAACTAAACTCTGTTGGAGAGCAAACCACCCTTGCAAGAAATGAAAGAATTTGTAGAATGTGCGACATGAACTGTGTGGAAGATGAGATACACTCACTGATTGAATGTCCATTATATAAACATGATAGAGATGACTTTTTTTAATATTATTGCTAAAAGTAATAAAAATTTCTATACTTTAACAAATAAAGAAAAATTTTTATGGATTATGTCTAATGAAAATGACATGTTGCTTATCAAGCTGGGTAATTTTTTAATCAATATCTTTAAAATAAGAAATAGCAAATTATGCAATGTTAAACAAAGAAACAAATAAATACAAAAGAGTAATATAAAACTTTTATTTACAGTATACATGTATTAATTATATATGTTGTAATCCCCAACTGCTGTAACATCATTTATCTTTTGTTAATTACTGCTATCAATTTTGAATTTCTTCTTGTATGTTTTTTTTTCTTATTACTTGTATGCCCTGATGGGCCCTAAATTGGTATTAATAAATCTTATCTTATCTATCTTATCTTATAAGGAGCATGTACATACCTCTGCATACTCTACGGCTCTTGATAACTTGTCCATGCTACATAACAGTCTGTCACCTCTTATTACTTAGAAATCATAAATAGAATCTCAATCCACAACAAATGCATCTGACAATAATTTTAACCGACAAAATAAATTAAAACATTGTAAAAGGCTTTCAGATCAGAATTTAAATAACCACAAACCTTCTTTAAGTTTCCCGAGACGATGTTAGAAACTCTAGAAGTTATGCCTAATTAAGGTCTTCCGTTTCCAACGGAAGACCTTCTACTGATTCTGTTGGTAAAGATTATTAAGGTCTTCCGCTCAGGTGAATACCAGACAAATCTAACACTTGATTACAATGACGTCTACCTATCCCCCTGCCCTCTCCCAATTCATACCAAAGATGTCTCCCTCGCGCCCTACTCCCCCTTATCCATACCAATGATGTCTGCCTAGCCCCCCTACCCCCCAATCCATAATAAACGATGTCTCCCAATAATGTCTCCCTAGCCCTAACTCCATACCAATGTTGCCTACATAGCCCCATAGTACCCGCTCCACTCCATACCAATGATGTCTCTCTAGCCCCCCCCCCTCACACACACACCCCATGCATGTACTAAGCCTGAAAAGATTGAGTATGTAGACTTTGATCGATCCCACATGTCAAGGTTGTCATGCATTCAATTATCATGATTAATTTTTAAACATATAAATTTGAAGCATGTAAATATTTTTTTGACTATTTGATAAAACTTTGCTTTTGTGTCAAACATCTATGCTTAAAATGATTTAAACTTTCCTTCAAAACAATACCTTTACAATGCTTCATCTATAATTATGTAGCGAGATAGTGGTTCTAGAAGACAGGAGTAAACTCCCTTTTTAAACACTGAGTAAACAACTCTAAACTCGAAATTTAAGTTTTATAAATTTATTGAGTCTGCAAAACCAACATGAACAATTTTAATACAAAAAATATAAAATCCAGGCCTTTTAAACACCCAATATACTGACAAATTTCACAAAATTAAATAAATACTAATAAACAGCCGGATCTCGAAATAATCGAAATATATGGCTGAAACCTATCTATTAAACTTAATTATCAATGAATAAAAGATTATTAACAACTGGAAATTCAGATACGATCGGATCCTGAAATAATCAAGATATATGATCGTAAATAAATCCCCAAAGCTGTTAAAACTAAACTTTCCCCCAATTAAATTAAACCAATTACCGAATTACAATTAACTGATTTAACAATTAGCAAAATAAATACCAATTTCGTCTAAAAACCCAAAAAAATGAAGTTAACCCAAAAGATCAAAATAGCAGACTCCCCGATTTACGGAAGAATCTCCCCTTTTATACTCTAGTGAAAATTCGTATACAAAACTCTTACGAATTCGTATAAACTCTTACGAATTCGTATAAATTCTTACGGAATATACGAAAAATATACGGAAAATCTTATACGGAAAATAGTTCCATTCAAATAATTAGATCAATAATAAATATTTCACCATAAAATAACTTGACTTTCATTCATTCAACAATAATTAATTACTCAATTACCTTATAACTGTACATTTTCACTTCTATACAAAACTCCAAGGGCGTATAAATATACGCCGCGGATCAAGAGTAAAATTAAACCGGAAGTATACCATAATGCAATGCGCCACCATGTAAATAGAAAAATAGACTGTCTGCAAGTCTACAACACATGTCTGCACAATACAGGTAAAATACCAGTGAAAAACGTAATTTAAACAAAACATCTAGTGGTCCATACTCTTTTAACAACATGTATGCAATTATTTCAACAAGGACATCATTAAATATGAAAGGATATGCATGTATTACATGTACTCGTTCTACTTTCACTTTGCATACGATGACATAAAAAGTTGTGAATCTAATTTTAGAACCTCACATAATAAATGTACAATACATACGATCAAATTACTCAAATCGTGAACCATATAAAGTGCTTAATTAATATGCCAAGCTTTGTAATTTAAAGACAAATAAAATATGGGGACTTGAAATGACCAAACTTTACACTACCCCTCCGTTAAAAGATTCATGTCCTCATGAATAATAATACTATGGCAATGCCATTACAAGTAAAAAAAATGAAAAATATGCACAGTTTATGAGATTTTGAACATTGATAACATAATAACATTCATAACAAGTTATCAACATGTAAACTACTCATCAATTTACTCATAAAATTTTCTATAATAGACCAAGTTCACCTCAACGGTACCACAATATGTTATACCTTTATAACATTTTACATATATACAGTCATGTCTGTATTAACAAAAATCCACCTCTAACCCACATCTACTTAAACAGTTTACCCAAATGTACATAGATTATGCAAAACACTAACAATACAAATTCAATTTAATCTTAACTATAATTTCCTTACTTCCTCCTATTAAATTCTGCCTGGTATCTTTGATAATGATCGTTCCTTTGCCTTACTGGAGACCTCGATCTTCTTGTAGATTGATGCCCAAAGTCATTCCTTGTAGGATGGTTTGATTCACTCCTGTCTGTTTGCTGTCTGGTATTTACTGCTTTAACTTGTTGATCTTATCCTTCATGATCACATGTTTCCAAACTCTGGCCAGTAGTATGGAAACAGGGATCTTGTTCCATGCTGAATTTCTGTAAGAAAGAACTACACATTTCAAAAGATCTTTTTTGAAATATAAATCTGTAAGATAAACAGGTACATTGGAATTTCCATCCCCTTTAATATTGTTCAATAGAGAAGAGTTATTCCCCTTTTGGGAGTTTTCAGTCAACTTTATCCTTCTATTTGGCTGGTGACTTTGTTCAGAGATGCTTTCTGAAGACAATATCACTTCTACATTTGGAAGATCTACAAGTTCAGCTTCCCCTAAAATTCCATCTTGTTTTATAGTAACATCTGTCTTGAAGGGATTCCTTACCCTTATCTTTGCACAAACTTTATTTTCTAAGTCTGTCAAACATGATGCCATTAGAAGAAAAAATCTATTGTTGAAATCTTCTGAAAGTTAAATACAAAATACATAGTAAGGTTAATTCTTGTCGCTTTCAAACCTGTCAACAAAAACATCAATTAATTGCTCACTGTATGCAGGAATTGTAAAATTCTCTGCAGCTAAGACCCTTCTAGTTTTCTCTGTCAGTTGTCTGACTTTGATTTTATTTCCTCTGAAAGTAATGAAATTATCATGTAATTCTATTTAAACAGGTCCATTTTCTTCTTTTAATAAAATATCTAATCCTAAAAGAGCTTCATCCTGAATTTCAGCCACAATAATTTCCTCTGTGAATTTAACGTGGCCCAGTTGAATCTCAAAAATGGCTTTACCCAACTCATTCAAGGGATCCCCATTAACACTAGTTAATGAATTTGACTGTTTTAGTTGTGGTCTTGATTCTCTGGGGATTCTCTCAAAAATCCTTTTAGATATGATTGACCTTGTGGCTCCTGTGTCAGTGGTCCATTCTATTTCTACACCCTGTACGGAACCACTTATATATATGCCAGGACTCCCATTTATCTGCCTGAGGATGTATTCAAGAGAGGAACCATGGTGCTGAAGATCTTCAGAATTAGTACATTCATCTTGTACTGGTCTACAGGAATCTTCCTGACCACACCTGTGGATTTCATCTGCAACAAAATCATGACTCAAACTTGGATTATCAAACAAAAATAAATTGCAGTTTACCTGACCTGCATTTACATTTAACGCTGGGCAGTCCACCTGACTATCTCCCAGGTTACATGTACCATCCCAGCAGTCTACCTGACTACTATCAAGGGATTCAGAATTTGGATCCACCCCCCAGTCTTCCTGACTGAATCCATGACTTGCTATTCCAGGTACCACCCCACAGTCTACCTGACTGTGTCCAAGACTCGCAATTCCGGGTACCACCCCCCAGTCTTCCTGACTGAATCCATGACTTTCAAAATCCGGTACCACCCCATCCGGCTCCACTCCGAGCACTAAATTCAGCTGCTGTTCAGCAGTATGAAGTTTGTCCAAGTTTGAGTTACACCTATCCACCGTCATGATATTTGTAGAACCTTTTCCTTCAGCACCAGGGTTGTCCTCTGTTTTCTTTTGACTAGAAATAGAATAATTGTTGTCAATATTAACAGAACAATCAAGAGTTGGGCCATTTTCAAAATTCAACTGGGTCATCTCTCGGCCAACAGAACTGACCCGATTTAGTTTAACGAAGACTTGAAGACAGTTGCACCAGGATTCAATGGTGCACTATCACGCGTCACATGTTGCTCTTTCTCACTGGAGCAGTTTCTTGCATAGTGCCCTTGCTCACCGCATCTAAAGCAAATTAAAGGTTTCTTGAGCCATTGCACTTGACTTCCACTGTTGGGCTGAACTACAGTTAAAACTTCTTGGATGACCTGTTTCAGCTCAGATTTTGTTATAAAATGTGACTCAGAGCCCTTTTGATCTTGTTTATCTAAGTTCCTAGAGGGGCTCTTTCTTTTGGGTTCTTTGTGTTGACTGCTTTGATCCCATGTATGGGTTTTGCTATCCTTGTAAGAGGTTTCTCCATGCGGCAGTTGATTCTTATTGCTGAACACCTGTCTCACAGGTCTTCTGCCAGGGGCATAATTTTGTTCATCATCCGCTCTAGGGTATCTAGTGGCTTCCTCGTACTCAATGACGAACTCAGTAGCCTCTTCAATAGTTAAAGGATCCCGGTTCAATTCCACATGCAAGCGAGCTTTCTCACTAGACAAACCAAGTAAAAATCTGGAAACTAAGTCCTCTTGTCTGGTTTTGTTATCCCTATCTGGATAGGCCTTATTGTAAAGACTCTTAAGTTCAACCGCATAATCCTGCACAGATTCTCCATTTTTCTGGTCTCTGCATCGAAATTTAGTCTGATAGGTTTTGTTGGTCTCAATAATACCAAAACGACTTTCTAATTCTTTGAGGAGTTTCTTATAATTGGTCAAAATTGTTGGACCAAGCTCCTCAAACACAAACTCACCTGCTTGACCTTGTAACCTTGGCAACAGTTGACCCAATTTTTCTTTGTCTGTCCAACCATTGTGTTGAGCTACTGCTTCAAACCTGTTTATATAAGCTTTCCACCTCTCATCGGACTCTCCTTTAAAGGCTGGAAGTTTTACTGAATGACTGGAATTTCTGTTACCAAACATCTTTGTTGTTGTCATGGATCCACTTGACCGTGCTGTTTTCCCATCATCAGTGTCCGAGTCCTCATCAAGCTCAGTGGTTGTATAACCAGCAGCTAATGGTAACCTCATCCTTGATGTCTTTCTGTTGACTCTGCAGATTGATGTAGGTTCCCTTCGGATTTTACTCCTCCCTCTGAGTCCTTGATCATCTCTGTTGGTTTCTCTTTCTTGACTGGCTTGACTGTCTTGGTTGGTATTGCTAAGGATCTTACCTAAATCACCTGTCATCCTGTGGAAGGCGCCATTGATTGTTTGGCTGAGACTGTCAATTATACTACCTTCATTGATGGTGACTTGATCCTTTTGAGTATTTTTTCCTTGGTTGACTTGGCTGACTTGGTTTGTGTTACTTACAACCTTACCTAGATATTCAGTCATTCTGTTGAAAGCTCCATGGATAACCTGACTTAGACTGTGAATTAAACTCTCATTCATATTTCCTAACTCACCCTTCTGACTTGAGTGATCTCCCTCAGCCAAAGAAGTCATTTGACTCTGATATGGGACATTACCTGGACCAGTCGTAGTACAAGTTGTGTGATTACTGTTTGTACCAGTATAAGTTGGACTCAAGCCTAAGCTTGCAACTTTGTGTGGAGTCTGTACTATAATCTTTGGGGAAAGTACCCTTTCATGTGTGGGGCATATGTACTCATTGACTACTTGGTCATCTTCCGATTCTGTCAAGTTCTCCCCATCACTTGTTTCAGTGAGGTAATGTATCTCATGGGTTGTTGGCTTTGGTGCCACATTGATGATTTCCTTTGTCTCTGATTTATTCATTTCATCCTCCGTCATATTTCTATTCTCCTCTCCATGAAGAGCTGCTTGACGTCTGGTATACATGACTCAGTGGTTAAATATTAAAGAACCAATTCTAAAGATGAGTTCGTATCTCTGGATCCACTCCTTGAATTTGTGGATCCCACTTCTGACACCAAAAATTGTAACGGGATAGCGCTCAATGGCTATCCCACTTCTGACACCAAAAATTGTAGCGAGAAAGCGTCCAACGACTATCTCATTTAAGTATTGCTATAGTGGTTCTAGAAGACAGGAGTAAACTCCCTTTTTAAACACTGAGTAAACAACTCTAAACTCGAAATTTAAGTTCTATAAATTTATTGAGTCTGCAAAACCAACATGAACAATTTTAATGCATAAAAATAATATCCAGGCCTTTTAAGCACCCCCTGTACTGACAAATTTCACAAAATTAAATAAATCCTAATAAACAGCCGGATCTCGAAATAATCGAAATATATGGCTGAAACCTATCTATTAAACTTAATTATCAATGAATAAAAGATTATTAACAACTGGAAATTCAGATACGATCGGATCCTGAAATAATCAAGATATATGATCGTAAATAAATCCCCAAAGCTGTTAAAACTAAACTTTCCCCCAATTAAATTAAACCAATTACCGAATTACAATTAACTGATTTAACAATTAGCAAAATAAATACCAATTTCGTCTAAAAACCCAAAAAAATGATGTTAACCCAAAAGATCAAAATAGCAGACTCCCCGATTTACGGAAGGGTCTCCCCTTTTATACTCTAGTGAAAATTCGTATACAAAACTCTTACGAATTCGTATAAACTCTTACGAATTCGTATAAATTCTTACGGAATATACGAAAAATATACGGAAAATCTTATACGGAAAATAGTTCCATTCAAATAATTAGATCAATAATAAATATTTCACCATAAAATAACTTGACTTTCATTCATTCAACAATAATTAATTACTCAATTACCTTATAACTGTACATTTTCACTTCTATACAAAACTCCAAGGGCGTATAAATATACGCCGCGGATCAAGAGTAAAATTAAACCGGAAGTATACCATAATGCAATGCGCCACCATGTAAATAGAAAAATAGACTGTCTGCAAGTCTACAACACATGTCTGCACAATACAGGTAAAATACCAGTGAAAAACGTAATTTAAACAAAACATCTAGTGGTCCATACTCTTTTAACAACATGTATGCAATTATTTCAACAAGGACATCATTAAATATGAAAGGATATGCATGTATTACATGTACTCGTTCTACTTTCACTTTGCATACGATGACATAAAAAGTTGTGAATCTAATTTTAGAACCTCACATAATAAATGTACAATACATACGATCAAATTACTCAAATCGTGAACCATATAAAGTGCTTAATTAATATGCCAAGCTTTGTAATTTAAAGACAAATAAAATATGGGGACTTGAAATGACCAAACTTTACAATTAGAATTCTCCCAGGCTTTCTTATTGTTTCTCCTACATCAAATAAATGTGAAGGTAACAAAAAGCTATCATTCTTAAAATTAAGCCCATGCATTGGGATTCAAACCCGTGAAGGAAGGATCAACTCCTTACCCCGCAACTCAATAGACAACTCTCTAACTTCAAACCCGTGAAGGAGGGATCAACTCAACTCTCTAACCACAGCACCAAATGCGACTTACCATTTTAACTTTTCTTCATTAAATTAAGAATGAATTTCAGTATTTATGATATTGTTTGTATAATGTATGCATAAATATCATTTGGTTAGACGAGTTTCATAGATGTGGAAAACAGAGCATGTAAATATATGCACTGAACCAAACTTCATAGTGTTCACCTAACGTTTTTTTAAGTTTTAAAAAACAATTGCATACAATAAATATTTTTTTCAATTCATGATAAATGATGCATATTTCAGTTCGATGCTGAGTAAATTTCATGCAAGTAACTAGTCAGATTTTTAAGCAAAGTGTCAAGGAAATGATGTACCCTCAAAATGAAAATTCACAAGTAAAATCTCAATGGAGTAAGACCACCTTTCGCTCTTATTACTTCAAGACAATCTTTACTGTTGGATACCATGTACCCCTAAAAAGGAGACTGACCCATCTGCTGCCACACGTACTGCATACATCTTTCCAAACCGTTGAAATTGTGTGGAAAGGGGGGGGGGGCTTAGATATTTCTACTAAAAATCCCAAATGTTTCAATGAGAAGTTGGTCAACATCCTAGGGTGTTAAGCACGTACGTGCACCGCTCTAAGGATGATTTAGACTCCTTGAACTGACATTAGACGGTCACGAGCACCGATTCCTTATCATTTCTATACGATTGAAATGAATGGTTTGTTTTCATGCTTCTAAGAATGTTTTAGGACAATTTAACACTCTTTTAACCTGCGTGACGCAAACTTTTGGCCTTAGACGTAGATCAAGGTCACTTCGGGTTTGGTTAATTTATGTCCAAAACTTTCAAATTGTGATAAATTGGGGAATAAAAATGACGCACAGGCTTAAGAAAAATGTGTTTTAATGGGTTCTGATACTAGTTATGAATGTTTAAAAGTAAAACAAAGGACAATTAAGCAGTAAAATAACGACTCTCCCATCTATCTCAATGGTCATTTTGCCAATATTTTGTGTTTATTAGTGAAATAAGTTTTTTTAATTTAATAATGATAAAAAAGTGCTGAATTGACGACGGATTTTTTCCGTTTTTTTCCTGATCATGACAAGGAGCACACGGCGGGTGTGACCGGTCGGCAGGGGATGCTCACTCCTCCATGGCACCTGATCCCATTTCTGTTGTTTCGGGGGTTTGGTCTGCTTTTGTTTTGTATTGTTTTATGGACTTTGAGATTGAATGCTGTTCGTTATCTCCATATCCTTCCTTACAAAAACCACGTGCCGCAAAGTACAATTTTTTTGTTTTTAAGCTTCGTCACGGAACATTAGTTTTCATCGGTGATATTTTATTTTCTTTCTAAAATTGTTGAGAAGACTCATTTATTGTTATAATTTGAAAATATCATACCATTCTATGAAGTAGTTTTTAAATGAATACATTTATTAAAATGAACACTTAGAAGTTTTGTTAATGTATTACAGTGAAAGGTCTCTTTTTGTTGATTCAGGATATAACTTTGGACAATACAATACATCGGTTTATAATAAGAGCATATAAAAACAACATATCTTTAAAAAATGTAGACTACAAGACTTCGTAAATTATTGTCTTGACCAAATATCTCGCTGGTGTTTCATAGTTTGTTTTTTTTTTTTTTTACCTTTTTTTCAAGATAAAATTGGAACTCGCTTATATTCTTAACTATGAAAAAATACCTATTTTGTTAATTTTAGTACTTTTCAAACTTTTTTTTAGGTTAAGGGGCATTACAATATTCTGTAAATAACATTTAAACTCAATCACCACTATACGGGAATCTGTGTTATATACATTAACTTTTGACCGTGATGGAAATATGAACATTTATTTGGGAGGTTGATATTACCGTTACATTGCCAAACTTTTCTATCCTCATAACCATTACATTTTTTCGAAATTTGGGTGTGGGTTACATTTTATCAACAAGACTATTTCCACATGCAACTCATTACTGCTACCTATCAAATCATCCAGGAATGGCGCATAATATATACGTATACGAGGGTTGCCCCAGAAAAACTTAAAATATTTTGATATTTTTAACACTATTTTATCAAAATAAATAATAAAGTCAGAAAATAAAATATATGAAAAAGAATTCTTTTTTATCTAGTATTTTAACAGAAAAGTTAAAATTCTGAAAATGTTACATTGACTTTCCTCGTACACTACATGAACAATAGAAATCATAGTTTAATTCACTTAATACCGGTATACTGTACACAGTGTTATTTTTAAGCCCCGTTTTATTTTCGCCCTTTCACACTTGCAACCAATTTTGCACCGTTTTAAATTCGCCCGATCACAGTTTTGGTTAAGAAAATATATTGTATATTTTGAATTCGCCCCTTTTTAAATTCGCCCAAACGGCGAAAGGGGCGGAAATAAAACGGGGGCGAATATTTCCCTGTATACAGTATCTCCTACAACATAGGTTCCTTTTTTCTTGTGATTGAAAAAAAACACACTGTCATTTAAGGAACTGTTTTTTAAATACGAAAATTGTTTAATTTAAGTCAGTTATGATTGTGTATCACTAGAAAATGTATTTTCAGTGATGTCGGTTGTAATACCAGCTTCATTTGGTTAAAATTTTCGTGCTAAAAGGATTACATGAAAATATCAAGTACACATGGCTTTCTACTCTTCTTCGTTCTTAGAAAGAAATACAATGTAAGTATTGTTTATTGAATTTGTGTTTCAATATGATTATTCGATCAATTTATCAGATGTTTGCATATAATTCATAAAAAGTACATTTCCTAACAAGAGGCCCATGGGCCTTATAGGTCACCTGAGAATCATGCAACAACTTTAAAATGATAAAATTTGATTTTTAAGGTAGATGCTATGGCATTTACATTTTTGAAAGAGGCTGGCATCATTGCTAATCATAACTATGAACTTAGTAATTGCTTGGTTTGGCTACTAAGCTTCATTAATACCCATAGGCAGAGTAGGGAAACAAAAATGTACATTTACTAATCAGTAATATTCAGCAAAAATCAGAAATGCCCCTACCACACATGAACCCCTGACCCTAGTCCACACATTGCACACTTTTTGAAAAGGCATACTTGCTTATCAAAAATGTTTGGTTAATACCAAGGAGCAGATTTCAAACAATTCATTTTCAGTATATAAGTAGAGCCCCCTTCCCCTATGGTATCCCTGACCCAGGGGCATGAAAATTCACAATTCTGGAAGAAGAACCCTTGCACACCATAACTATATACATGTAGGTAGTTCATCTGCTTATTACCCAGGAGCGGAGAAGAATATTTTCAAAGAATTAATGTTTTTTTCACTATATAATCGTTATAGAGCCCCGCCCTAACACCAGAACCCCTGACCCAGGGGTCATGCAATTCACAATTTTGGTAGAGGCATTCTTTCTCATCATAACTATGTCTTAGTTAATTTAATACCTAGGAGCACAGAAAAAAGGTTTGCAAAGAATTAACGAGGCCCGATCTACTTTATCTGAGAATACATTTTAACGCAGCTTCGACTCGGGCACGTCACAATACCCTTGACTACCGTCACAATCGAACACAATAACGTCACAATTAAAATGACGTCAAATTGCACTAAAATGTTTCGCTGATCTTGCTTACCTGATTGCTCTAAAGACGATGCATGTTGAAATCTGGCATTTCTATTATTTAAGGAATTAAGCTAATTTGAACTTATGTTATACGATATAACATAACTTGGTGCAGTTAACCTTTTATAAACTGCGAAGCGCTTTATAAAAAAGCGTAAACTGCCCCAAGTTTTTTTTATATCGTATAATATAAGCTTAAATTAGCTTCACTCTTTCTAATTTAATTTCAATATAGACAATAAGACAATTTTTCCGCCAGAATAAGGCTTCAAATTGAGCATTATTTCAAAAGTAACGTCAAGCAGAGTAATACGTTTTTGACGTAACTCATTGTGACGTAGGCAAGTTATGTTAACCAAAATATTATATGTTCCTCTGAATGATTCAGCCAATGAAATAGCTTGATACAAGTGAAATTAAATTATTTACATTTAAAAAAAAAATATTTGTTTAAATTAATAAACAACTTTGGAACATAATTAATTTTGAGGAATCAATTTTTTGGCACAGATTCATTAATTTTATCTTGTTTTATTTCAATTTGTGAGTTAAAAACCCAAATACTGCAACCAAAAGTAAACGATTTTAGTCTTTCTCCTTGAACATGTTGAAGTGGTTATTCGTAATCTTTTTTGACAACTTAATTATACATGAATAAGCTTAAGTTTTTAAAAAAAATTAGTCTATGAATAGTTTAAATGCAAAACACAAAACATTTTATTTTACTATATATAACAAGATATGAGTAAAAATCGTAATTTTGTTGTCTTTATCCTCCTCCCTCTCCCTCTTTTCTCCACGTAAAACAACGTAGCGTGTGAAGAGAAAGATAAAGCATGGCGAGAAAATTATTTCATAATGTGAGAATTATTTATTTTTGAGAAACTTATACAGTACCAATCGTTTGTTGGTGTTATACAAACCCATTGCGACTTATAAAACACCTAGCTGGATAAAATAAATCCAAATTTGGTGTTTTGACATTCCCCATTTTCACTGCAATAAATGCTACCTCCACTTTTCTTTTAGTTTTTTTAAGAAGAATGAAAATTGTATCATATATGTGAAAAACAAAGCATTTTTTATCATTTAAATTTGTTAATTTCTTTGTTTTTTGGAGAGTTTTAGTATGTAATTGTGTATAAAAATACGAAAAATGGTCCATATCTTGACAGTGCCGCCATTTGACAACAATAAAGGCAAGGTATCTTTTCTTAGCATAAAACATACAAATATATTTCCAAGAATTAAAACATTCGTTTTTTCTAATTTTCTAATGCTTTTTTCACAATATAATCAATAGAACACCGCCCTAACACCAGAACCCCTGACCCTGGGGCCCTAAAATTCACAATTTTAAAAGAGGCACTCTAACTCATCATAACTATGTACTTAGTTATTTTAATTAATACCCAGAAGTGAAGAAGAAGATTTTCAAAGAATTAATGAATTTTAACTATATGATAAATGGAGCCCCGCTCTAACACCAGAGCCCCTGACCCAGGGGCCATAAAATCCACAAGTTTGGTAGAGACGCTCTTGCTCATCATAACTACTAGCATGTACGTAGTTAGTTTATTTGATACCCAGGGACAGAGAAAAAGAATTTCAAATAAATAATGCATTTTCACTATAAAATCAATATAGCACCGCCTTAACACTAGAATATCTAACCCTGGGGCCATGAATTTCACAGTTTTGGTAGTGGAGTCAATGCTGATAACAATCATGCCAAGAGTTTGACTGCTTGATGTCCAGGAGAAGATTTTTAAAGATTAGTAAATATTGTCAAACCCCAGGCTCCAGGATGGAAGCGACCATGAAATTCACAATTTTTGTTCCCCTTCACCCATAGATACTATATGCCAAAATTGGTTGAAATTGGTTCAGTGGTTTCAGAGCTGAAGCTGAAAATGTTGAAATGTTAATGCACGACGAACGACTAACAACGACGGACGAAAACTAATAGCAATAGATCACCTGAATTTTATTAACCTTCTTTCTGTTTTAGTGAGAAATGTTTGCAACGTTTGTCGGAGTCTGTTTTTGTCGGACTCTGTAAATTATTGGGAACACCAGAACTAGTGACCATGAGGAGAGATGTTACAGACATCCATGAAATGATAGAGAATGAATTAGATAAAAAGCAATTTATCATGATGTTAAGTGGAAGTTACAGAGAAGGATTCAGAATGCTTGCATTGGATCTGATAGAGACTGTATGCTCTGGTCAGCTGCTTATCAAGTGATTTGGGACGAATCTCTGTAACAGTATTACAATGAACAAAATCAAACAGTGATTGTTTCAGACGATTCTGATAGCCCGCCAGGATTCACTTTGTTATGGCTTCCAAAAAATCAATTCATCCATAGAAGTATTCTGTCCTCATGTGTTGTGATGAAGAATAAACTTTATATATCTAGTTTAAAATTTAGGCAAATAATGCCTTCATATGGGATTGGAAATCCTATCATCCATGGTCCATGCAAAAGTGGAACCCACAATGGAATTATTGAAATTGATATAGCCAACACCTTTCAGAGCAGATCCTGGCCCCCATCAGCCTCCTCATGGATAAGCAGATGTCGGACATGGCCAAAATCTCATGTGGTTCGCGATATTGTCAAAAAAGGCTGCCACTTTGTTGCAATGGGACACAGTCTTGGAAATCATGTAGATAATGAATGGCGGATATCTTTCTCTCTGGCAGAAAAACAACTTGTATATTCAATGAACCACTGTCAGTTTTTAATTTATGGTTTACTGAAACTTTTCCTAAAGGAGGTAATTAATAATGGCTTAAAATGTGAAGATAAATTACTTTGCTCTTATCATATGAAGACAGCCGTTTTCTGGGCGATTCAACAAAAAACAATACTAGTATCTCACTGGAGCCCCCAAAATCTCCTGCAATGTTTCTGGATTTGCTTTAAACTTATCCTTAAATGGGTGAATGAAGGGGTGTGTCCGAACTTCTTCATTCCAGAAAACAACATGTTTCTATCTAAAGTGTACGGTGATTCACAAACGATTTTATTTCTTAGACTGTATACATTGTATGAGAAAGGCGGTGTGTCATGTCTGTTGCAATGTTCCTCAATCAGAACGCATATTTTAAGTGTACTTTATAATCCTAGACAAACCGTCAGTATAGATGAGCAGGTGTTAACATCTGAGTTTATATTTGATCAGTTACTGTTTGAAGAGATATCTATGGTTTTTTCCTACGGAAAAAAATCTAACTTACACGCCATTGAAAAGTTTATTAAGGGACCTTTGACACAATTCCAAGTTGCTACATTGCAGAGACTTACATGCAGAGTTCTTTCAATGAGCGCTTTTATATTACACAACATGTACACTGGCAGAGGTGTCAACAAGTTGAGGTACATCACTGACAAAATATCCTGCAATATGCTGAAATTAGTAGCCATATTTGGTTGTATTTCTGATTTGCTGTATTTAACAATGTATTATCATAAGACATTTAGATACACAGAGGCTCTATCTATTATAGAGATGACAAAGGTCAAGTTATCACAACCACATGTGATGAATATACCATTTTCAGGAGATAGAGAGAAGTATACTCAAGTTGTAGGAGGAAAATCTTGGTCTACAAAGATGAGAGAAAGCATGGCTGGACCATTAAGACTTTTCAAAGATATCAATTTATCAAAAATCAAATATCGGTTATATCAATGAATTACTGATAGAACAGTCTTTAAATAGAGGATGGATTATAATAGGAATCCCACCTCTTGTGTTGCTACACATGCTAGAAATTCTGTGTTACAATTATGTTGATTCAACGAGAGTACAAACAGCTTTGAATGACCTTTAGAACAGAATTCAAAATAACGTAATTGAAGGTTTCGTGCTTGGAGACATATCATGGCAAACCTTAGGAATTTGTTACTACATGACAGGGAACTTCAATGCTGCTTTTTACGCTTTCCAAAACTCACTCAAACAAATTCCATTTAATCAGATACAGACTGCTACAATTATCAGAATTATAATTTTAATGTATCAATTTTTCTAAGGAGTAAAGCACTAATAAAACAGTAATCACCATAGTCTGTAAAAAGTTCACATGCGACAGCCAGCCACTAGTATTTGAAAAAAATTACATTGTTTTATTATACATTTACAGAATTGCAGTAAGAAAAGTTCAGTATGTGTGTTAACTGGACTTTTATGATACACAACTTGAAATAACATTAAAACATAAAAAAAGATTTGTGTTGTAAAAATCGATCAATTTAGAAACCATTTGTTAATAATTTGACGTAGTAAATACCACTCAATATATGTGAATGGTATCATATTCTGCAAATCTGACTCTAAGATCTACAGGTGATTAATGGTAAAATGATAAAAGATTTAGAAAGACTATAACAACAAAATGTTACGAATCCAGTGGACAAGGCTGGAACAACATCGTCATTTGATTGAAAGGATAATTATTTTTACGGTATTTAAGATGTTTGTTTCAATTTTTATACTCACATTTCATTGCTAAGGATGGATTTCTTTATAGATTTCAGTGGTTAGACTTATAATATTTCAGTCAAGTAAGTAGAGTTCGATTTGCCCAATCTTTAATCTTTAATGTGCTTAAACGTTAAAAAAAAATCCTGAACACAATTCGTAAAAGGAATGTCTCCGCCATTTTTCCGAGAATCGCTATACCTGCAGACCCGTATATAAAGGCAAGGCTTAACCCCCGTTCACACATAAAAGCCGCTTCTACTACGATCAAAGCGTGACTGAAAGCGTGACCGATCGTGAAAAATCGCAGGAGAAACGACGTGGAGTCGTCATAAGCGAAGGATGATCGCAGTAGGGTCTTCATGATCGGAGAGCTCTACGCTCTCACCACGCTTATTTTGAACATGTCCAAAACAAGCGTAGCGGGATCGTGGCCAACAGGAATCGGGGTTAAGTCGTAAAAAGAGCTTAGTAGAAACGCCGTTATCGTACAAGCAGCGCGGAAGCATCTTAGAGAGATCTTCGTTATCGTAGTAAAAGCGCCGTAAGAGCGTAGGAACCTACCAAGTACGCTCATACAACGCTCCCTCTACGTTCGTTCTTCGTTCTCACTACGATCTCTCTACGTTCCTGAAGATCCTCCGAAGACCTACAATGACCTTACGCCAATCATATCACGACCTATCGGACAGGAGTTTGTTCTTATAGCGCTAATACTTGACTAATCATCATCTGTAAACTACATGTAAAGGGTGACACTATACTTGACGATCATTTGCATTTGAGAATTTTCTTATCTTGTTACAGTTAAAATTGAAAATGCCCTTAAACCATATGGTGAAGACCGCAAAAAAATGCAGTCGCAAGATATGTATCATCGCTAAAGTCGTAGTACAAAAATCTGCAGTTGCAAGATATATAGATTTACATCATCGTCAAAATCGTACTAGAAGCGTATTGCAATCGTAATATGATCGGCACCACCGTAGCGACATCGCCGTATAGTCATCTAGGTCTGCATAGCGTCGTAGTTTGGTCTTTAATGTTCTAGTGGCAGCGTAGCGTAAACGCAGTAAACGGCCGCTTGTCGGCAACGGTCTGCGTAACATCGTACTAGTAGCGTGTTAGCATCGCGTTTGACGTAGCGACATCGTAGTACGGTCGTCGCGAAGACCATAATATGCGAAAATTGCTCTATTTAGACGCCGATCGGCTGCGATCTGCCCCGATAAACAAATAATTAAGATCTTGGCTTGATCGGAATGATCGCTGGAGAGTCGCAGCTCTGTGTGAACGGGGGGTTAGTCATTGTTCAGTGTAATCAGTTTACACCGATGAAGACGGACGTATGCTATGTACAGGACTCCGTAGCGAGAATAATTACGTAAAAACATAATAACGGGGGGGAGGGGTTTATCATCTGTCCCTTAGCTCATAATATTTATCGTTATGATTCAGGCTTCCTTTTTAAAAGAGTAAGATAAGTTCAGAGTGTTGTGTTTAAGCTGTATGTATTAAGTAATACTAAATATAGCTTATAATATTTATCTATATTGTGCAGACACCAAATCTATGGAAATAAGAAAATTCAAGAAGTTTTTTTCTTGATTAAAGCGCTGAAATAATATAACTTAATGAATTACAGACGATTCTAACATACTTGACTACAATGATGTCTCGATCCTAGCCCCATCCCCCATCCCACTTCATACATGTACATCGCCTTAAAAGAAGGAGCATGGGCGGAAACAAAATTTGTGATGGGGGGAGGTGTGGATAATTTTTTGAGGCAAGGGGTCTGGGGCCGCCTTAAGGCCCCCAGTGGGTCCAGAGCGAAGCCCCTGGAGGCTCCTGGATTTTCGTTTTAAGAGTAAAACCAGGCACAATAATAGTGTATATTTTTCTTTTTTTTTTTTGTTCAAAGTGACATATTGGTCCGGGTGTTTGAATTGATTGTATTGAATGTTTCTCCTTGTATTGTATTATAACACATGCCACTATAATTAGGGACCAATATACTGAAGGGATTTTGTAAGTCAAGTTTAATTAATTATATGCTATCGCATAAAAAAGATCAAAACCTTTTATTGTCTATAAAAAAATTGATTTTAGCACGGATTATATTCCTTATCTTATGGATACAGAGCAACTGAAACATAATACTCTATCGTGTTCATGTTCTTCTTCACCCTATAGCTATATTCCTGCTGGACACGTTATTACAGGTGACGTAAATATAGTTAATAATGATTACCTTAGATCACTTATTTTAAAAGGTCCTAAATATAGGGAACCCCGATCCTTCAGATGGCATAAGAATTTCATTAATATTATGGATTCTGTTGAAAATTACGCCAGACGATGGGAACGATATGAAAAAGAAGACATTGACACCTTGTCAGAATGGATTAAATATATCAGATCCATGTTAAAGTCATGTTTTTAAAGATTTAGGGGCAATATGAAAACCATCTATCCTCCTGTATTCAATAAACCAGAAATGAAAAAAGAATTAGATAGATTACATGATCATTACGTACTGGTCCCTGCTGACATAGCAGGTAACAAGATTGTGTTCGTTTGTAAGGCTCATTATATAAATTGTATTATAGAAGAACTTGGATTTAATTCTACAGGTGGTAATCCTTCTAGTGGACTTTTACAAAGAGCGCTGACTTTTACAGTTGACGCTTACTTTTACACTAGGGCTATATACGGTAGCTCTTTTATGATATTAATATTTAGCTCAACATTTAATTAAATGAAAATAAAGGGTTATTTCAATGCACATATAAGTTGTCCTTGAAGAAAATGACAACCCCCTACCCTTAACTCCCTGTCATCACATGGAAGTGCCCTCAAAACCATACCCTAGACCACTAGCTAGAAAGGTTTTCTTATGCATTTATCAATTATGTACTTCCGTACATGATACAAGTTTAAATGTCCAAGAAAACTGTCAACTGTAGAAGTCAGTGCTTCTCGTAAAATTCCTATACTCATATTTCCCTTTCTAAGGAAGAAATTCTTTAAAAACAATACGAGGGGTATTTGAAAAGTAATGAATATTTATTCGCTGTATTTTATTCAACAAAAATATCACAGATACAGCTTATCACAGTCCTTCAAAATATTCTCCTTTAACTTCCACACATTTTTTCAGTCTTTGAATCCATTTCTGAAAAGCCAATTTATAGGCCGATTTAGGGATACCCTTCAGACACTGGTGTAACGCACTGCCTACAGTCTGACGGCTTTCAAATCGGCGTCCTCTTAAGGCATCCTTGATTAGTGGATTTAGCCAAAAGTCACACGGGGATAGGTCAGGGCTATATGAAGGATGCGGTAAAGTTTTAATGCTCATCTCTGTCAAATAATCGGTAACAATCGAGGCTTTGTGGGCTGGTGCGTTGTCATTTAATAAATGTATGCCACGGGTTCCAGTGCGAGGGCGGGTCTCTTCATAATATGACACAACTTTGGTCAATACTTTGTCTTTGTAAAATTAAGCAGTGACACTGGTAGACTCTGGGACAAGAATTTGTACGACGGGTCCCTTGGAATTAAAGAAAATAGCGTACATAACTTTCCGCACTGTGCGGCTACGCCGTGCAATTTGTGGTCTGTCCTTGACGTCAGTCACCCAAACTTTATTGTTTCGTTTTATTTCTGGTTCGAAAAAGAAAATCCATGTTTCGTCACCAGTGACAATCTCGTTTAAACGCCTAAAATCGCAATGTTCATATTTTTCTAATAACTGCCGACAAATTTCTACCCGTACCCTCTTCTGCTCATCTGACAGAATATGAAGGACCCATCTAGCACAAACCTTTTTCAACATTAGTCTGTGTTTTAATATTTCAAACACTGCTGACAAATTGATCCCCGTGAAAGATGAAATGTCATTAACGGTGTATCTTGCATCAGTTTCAATGATCTGTTTCACAGTGTCAATTTCATTTTTGGTGATGGCAGTTGCAGGTCTTCCACTACGGGGGTCATCTGCAAGCGTCTGTCGACCGTCTTGAAATCGACGTACCCATCTCAGAACAGTTGGATAGGAGAGAGCAGAAGGTCCATAAACATTGTTCAAATCAGCTTTAATTTCTGTTGGGTTATAACTAGGGATGTCAACGAGTACCCGGTTACTCGATCGAACGTCCGAGTATCGAATACTAAAATCGGTACTCGGTTACTCGGATGTATATTTTTGAATATTTCTAAGCTTATTTATAAATGCATTAAACAATCTGTTTTAAAACGTAAAATGCTCATTGCACTTGTACATACAGTAATTAGGACTTCCTACTCGTTATCGCCCGTGGCAGTGTTTATACAGTAATTATCGCGACAAAGCACCTGTTACCTGGGGCTGTCTTCTACCCTTATTTTTTGATTTTCTTTAATTTTTTGTTTTCACTGAACATCGTTTAAGGTCTGTTATGATTAAATAAATTAGATAATTTTGTCAATTCTCCGAGAAGCCGTAAATTCTCGGGAAAAGGGACAGATGATATTACACGCGCGACTGTTGATATGGTTGTTTGATTACATACCAATACATGTACAAATAGTTGAAGGCAAATGCTTTAGATGACTGATGTCCATCGTTGCACCAAACTACAAAATACTGTCCCGTGATACTATAAAATCTAGGATCGAAAAGTATACAAAAATCGTAAATCGGCTCTGTTAAAACTTGGTCAAGTTTAAGTCAAACTGTACGACTGATATATACCTTGACGTCAAATGAACAAAGAGTTACATTACAATTACGTAGTAGAGTATTTTTTTTTTAAACAAAAACATCATGAACCACTTACGGTTTTATTTCTTGTGTTTATCTGATAAATAAATTGAACTGAAAAAAATGTTGTATTAAATTTCGTCGGGCACGAAGTTCTCATCATTGTTACAACAGAAATGCATTTAAGGTATCACACCGGTAATTGTTTTCACTATATAATTCTATATAGAATAAAAAATCGTTAAAAATCAGGTATTTGTTTATATGAAAAAATATTTAGCAGAAGGTGTTAAACATTACCTGTCACATTAGCTGACACCAAAAAACAGGGTACCCACACGGCATTTTCGGACTTTTTCCATCTGCAAACAGGGCTACCCTCAAATCCACGTGTTTTCACTGTGTTTATAAACACCTCGAGTGCACTACAGGAAGTAGCCTCCTATGCCATGAAAAAAATAGTTCCTGTCCAAAACCTTTCTTTATTCACAAAGTACATAAAATTTACTAGGCACAGGTACCAAAGTTGTAAAAATGGCATGGAAGAAAATAGAAAAACGCCTCAAAAGAAAAGAAAATTAATTCTATATATATGGACCTACATTTGACTAAGTTCATTTTGATTGGTCAATTACCGGTGTGATACCTTGAAGGACCTTTGAAGGTGTTCGATTTTTTCCATTTTTGCACCTGAGATTCATTAAATAATTGTCCCCAACATCCCTAAGTCTGGTGATCTAAATCCCCTTATTTCTGAAGATATGAAGCATTTATCTCCCTTACTCCAGAGCAGTCAAGAACAACACACACAGCACTCTGGAAGCAGTTTTTTGTGCATCTTTTGAAGCAGAATTTCATCATTAAAAGAATAAGCTTGGCAACCAATTTTTTATCCGTGGAGAGTATATGTTTTGTTCTTCACCACAAACAGAAAAGAGTTTACAAGTCTAAGACCATTATGTAATTATTACATAACAAAGTTGCATTTTCCCCTTCAAAGAATGAACAAAAATACAGAAATTGTTAAATACTGGGTTGATAATGAAAACTGTATCTGGTCAATTTATGTTCCAAATAAAGCCTAGGTATGTGTCTACAAGCTGCTGTGCAGAAGTTTATCTAAATGCTGTGTTGTAACTCAGGGCAGTCAAAATGATATCAGCATCTAGGGAGGTTCTTCACAGCTCCCACACTCCATTAAACTGGCTTTGATGATAAGAAACTGGAGACAACAATTCAGATGTAATTTATTGTTGTGATTTATGCAACTGGCTTTCTCTTAAGACACAAATTAGCCATGAAATTTCAATTTAACATGCATAATTATTCTCTTTTCATGGATTTATTCAGGAATTCCAAAGGTGTTTAATGAATTTCCATGATTTATGCAAGATTATATCTTTTTGTTTCAACAAATTTACATAAAAAAATAAACATTTAAATTTTAAAATATAAATATTAAACATTTTAATGAGTTTGAACACTTTTCTATGAGACAAAATGCATCACAGAGACCAGATTCAGGACATCCTCCATGATTCTTTGAGGTGGGTGGGTGTACAAAAACTGCTGATAAAATTTATAGGAAGTGATCTGAGAAGAAATGTGCACCTTATTAGCTGAATTATAGTTATTCTGATATTTCAATTATCTAAATATGCCAAATTTCTTCATCAGTTAAATTTGGAATTTATTAATATTTCAGTACAATGATATACTTAATAGATCATGCTCATATAAGCATCACTGACTGAGACTTTATTTAAAAGTGACAGTCAACACCTACATATAAATGAAAAAATAACAAAAAACAGTCTCCGATAAACTGAAAAAACATGAATGTCAGCTGCGAAAGCATAAATAAAGTCCTAAGAACCACAAAAGGCATGCCATGGTGCCAAGTGACATTCCGCACTACATGTATGATGCATGGTTAGAACTCTAAATAAGTATTATCATGCAGACCTTGACAGTATTTCAGGATTTTTTGGTCATAACCTTCCTTACTGTGAAAAATTCATAATGAATTTTACTTATGTAGCTTATGTATTAAGTTTATTAGACAGATCTGACTCATTTCATTATTTCTGTTCTTCCAATGCAGTAATGTATGTATCACTGGAGGTCTGAATAAATTATAATAAATCATGTGTCTGTAGAAATTATCATTCTGTGAAAACATTTTTACTTGTTTACATTTTATCGCAGTTGTCGCTTGTGCTAAAAATTCATTCGCAAACCTAGAATTAGTCTATTCTTGAAAAATCAGCTTTAACACCCTTTACCGCAAAGTCTGTAGACACTATAATTGACTGCGGTCAGCTGGTGCAAATAATGTTAAGTCATATAAAATGAAAAAACAATATTCTCTGACTTCTTTCCACATTTTAGATGCATAATGCTACCTTTTTAGTCATATTTTAAAGTATTGAGTGTAAAAAATAACCTATTGTTAATTTTTAAACAGAAATCTGTGAAAAATAATGTAAATTCTAATTCTAATTTTAAAATTGTGTGTTTTCAAACAAAAAGTTAATAAAATCACATATTTTGTTGAAATATGCCTTTTAAAAATGAAAAATGTCTTTAATAAGGATTAAAATGATTTTTCACAATCACCTTCAAGGTATCACACCGGTAATTGTTTTCACTATATAATTCTATATAGAATAAAAAATCGTTAAAAATCAGGTATTTGTTTACATGAAAAAATATTTAGCAGAAGGTGTTAAACATTACCTGTCACATTAGCTGACACCAAAAAACAGGGTACCCACACGGCATTTTCGGACTTTTTCCATCTGCAAACAGGGCTACCCTCAAATCCACGTGTTTTCACTGTGTTTATAAACACCTCGAGTGCACTACAGGAAGTAGCCTCCTATGCCATGAAAAAAATAGTTCCTGTCCAAAACCTTTCTTTATTCACAAAGAACATAAAATTTACTAGGCACAGGTACCAAAGTTGTAAAAATGGCATGGAAGAAAATAGAAAAACGCCTCAAAAGAAAAGAAAATTAATTCTATATATATGGACCTACATTTGACTAAGTTCATTTTGATTGGTCAATTACCGGTGTGATACCTTTACGTGTAAACCTCCTATCAGAGCATGTGGTTTTATTTCTACAAGTGTTTACAGTGTTTTACATTCATCAATTTACTTTTTCATATTTATTTACACTTTTACCGAGTACCCGGGTACTCGATCGGAAAAACGTCCGAGTAACCGAGTATTAAAAATTGACCGATTTGACATCCCTAGTTATAACCGAGAAGCGCCCTTGCTTTACATTATGCCCTTTGCTCCAAATGATCAGGAACTTTACTTGCCATTGTTTCGTCTATAGTGTCGCAGACGTCAGTTACGTCACATGTCAAGATCTCGGGTTCGCGTTATTTAGAAAATTTAATTTATTCACATTTTGTAGAAAATTGATTAAATTTTAATTTTTTTCAATCAATTTTTCTGAAAAATTATGTTAAATAGTTTTTATTATTTAATATTCATTAATTTCCAAATGCCCCTCGTACGTCAATTTTGAATATTTTAATATTCCACAGAGCCAAAACGAATTTGAACTATCTTATATATATACTGGATTCCGAAACTTCATAAGAATCCTTACAAACAAAGATACATTGCGGATTCCAGTAAATGTTCAACCAAGCCTCTTTCGTTACTCTTCACTAAGATAGTGACATAGTGAAGGAAAAACTTAAAGAGTACTGTGCAACAGTATTTTCAAGAAGTAGTGTGAATCAGGTTTTGATACTACAAAATTCAAAAGAACTTTTGGACGATTTGATATCGTTTTTTACCAAAATCAACAGCTTAAAAACTTACGACTTTTCAACTTTATACACAACCATTCCCCATGATAAATTAAAATCCAGGCTTTTGATATCATTGACAGCTGCTTTTTAAATAAAAATGAACTCGTAAATTTACTTACCTGGTCTTTGGTTATTTGCAAAATTATTTTGTTAAAAAAGATTCTGATTGCACACACAAGTATATTGAAGTTTACATCAAGAAGATTCTTGAGTTTCTGATTGACAATATCTATGTGGTTTTTGGATATCAGGTCTTCCAACAATCTATTGGAATTCCCATGGGAACCAATTGCGCTCCGATATGAGCAGACCTATTTTTGTATTTGTATTAATTTGTGTAAAATCGTATGTAAAATCTTATGCGTGAAAAGAAGAAAACACTTGCTGTGGCCTTCAACTTGACCTTCAGATATATCGACGACGTATTGTCAATTAACAATTGTAATTTCCATTCCTACGTCGATACGATATATCCGGAGAGCTTGAGATAAAAGATACCACAGAGTCTGACACATCTGTTTCATACTTGGATATTTTACTTGAAAAATACGCCAATCATGGTAACCTAACAACCAAGTTATAAACGTGACGACTTTAAGTTTTCTATCGTCAACTTCCCTTACTTATGCAGCAATATACCTTCATCACCTGCATGCGGAATATATATATCTCAGTTGATTCGATACGTAAGAGTATGTTCTACGTATGAACAATTTCTAAAACGAGGTTAATTATTGACAAGCAAGTTGATGAAACAAGAATATCAGCAGTCTCGTTTAAAGTCATCATTTCGTAAGTTCTAAAGTCAATACAATGACCTTGTCAGCAAATACAATTTATCATTGAGTCAAATGCTGACTGACGTTTTCCATACCAATTGTTAGTCCATTATTTATACACTGAATTGATGACGGAGCACACGGCGGGGGTGACCGGTCGGCAGGGGATGCTCACTCCTCCGTGGCACCAGATCCCACCTCTGATGTTTCGGGGGTCCGTGTTTGCTCTGCTCTTATTTTGTATTGTTTAATGGACTTTGAGACTGAATACTGTTCGTTATTTCCTTTTCCTTCTTCTGCAGAAGCAGATCCGTTGGACAAAATGGCAAAGTGTCTGCATACATATTTTCATGATTAACAAAGTTTTACTTAGTTTTTCACTCAAAAACAGCACAAGTACTATTTTTCAAATTGCACATATGGTGAAAACATTCTATAGATAGATTTATAGGTACATGAAATTAACAAAAATGACAATAACTTATGCATACCTTTAATTAAATCATTAAAAAGTTAAATTATTTATAATTGACTTGTACGATGTTGTGTTTTAAGAACAGGTAACTCAGGTGTAAAAAATGACCAACAAAGTGCCGAATTATGAGTAATTGTTTATAGGAATGACATGTAGGCTGCCTCAGCATTGGTATTGTTATGTACACAAAAGAGTTTCTTACATTGTTTTGTACACAAAAGTGTTGATCAAAAGAAGGAGAATGCCTTCATTCTACCTGAAATAACAGGATCAGATGCATGGGGAACAGACTATATTCAATATTTTTAACTCTCTTTGACGATTGTTATAAGAAGAAAATTTAATGTTATGTTTTTTGTGTGCGCACTTTTGCGCTTCCTATATAAGTAGATATACCTTTACACGTAAATGCAACAATTAATTGTCTTATTTGTGTTACTAAACACGAAGAAGAACGACCGAGTATAAACATTTAATCAAGTTAGAACAAAGAAGGATGGTAGATTTCACTCTTTATTTTAATTAAAAAATTTAATTATATGTGATTAAACAGCGTCGGCAAGTATATAGTAAATAAGTTTACCATTAGTGCTCAATTTTAAAACCACTGAATTCTACTGAGAGCAAAGAATCACTTGGGAAATGCTTGAAAAATGACCTGCGTATAAACAGTTAAATACCTCTGACCTGCTCTAAAAAGTTTCAGCAATAAGTTATCGTTCATAACAGCGAACTCTAGCGGCAGTTGAAAGGCTATATAAAAAGGCCCTCAGGTATAGCGAATAAATAATCAACCTTCATGAATCTTAATACCATTGCAAAATACAAACTTCTGAAAAGACCGGAGGTGGGATTAGGTGCCTAAGAAGAGTAAGTATCCCCTGTTAAGTGATAACACCCGCCATGTACTGGTCATATATAAATGGCGCATCCCGTAGCAAATGTTAAACCAGAAGTTTCTGTCGAAACTGTAGCTCTACTGCTTTGTACTTATAATAAATAAAGAGAAAAGAAGCAGTTGGGACAAAAACTTTACAAAAGCTATGAATAAGACTACAACTGTAGTAGTAGCTTTTAATAATTTTTTTTTACAGAATTTTCTATTTAAATTACTAAGGCAACATCAATAATCAAAATAAAAAACACAAAACTGATAATTATGTATCTCAGTGTAGTCTACATGCATGCCAAATTATATAATAATCAGACTCAAACTGTATTTGTACATATAGCAGCATTTTGAAAGTATTTCAAAGAAATTTCTATTTTTAGTAATCACGGCAACATCGATCATCTAAATCCAAAACAGATAAAAAGAATTATGTATCTTATTGCAGTCTACTTGTGTGCAAGGTTAAATTAAAATCGGAATAAAACTGTCGGAGGAGTAGCATTTTGAATGTATTTCACAGAAATGTCTATTTTTGGTAACCACGGCAGCACCTTTCATCGAAATCAAAAACCGATACAGTAGTCTACTTATATGCATAGTTATATTGAAATCGGACCAAAAACTGTAGAAGAAATAGCATTATGAATGTTTTTCACGGAAATTACTATTTTTAGTAACCACGGCAACACCATTGATAGAAATAAAAAAAAAACGATACACAGAATAATGTATCTTAGTGTTGTCTATTCATGTACCAAGTAATATTGAAATCAGACCTAAACTGTAGGAGTAGTAGCATTTTGAATGTTTTTCACAGAAATATCTATTTTTAGTAACCACGGTAACACCATTTAGCGAAATCAAAAACCGATACAGAATTACAGGTATGTATCTTAGTATAGTCTATTGTGTGCCAAGTTATATTGGAATCAGACCAAAACTGTAGGAGGAATAACAATTTGAATGTTTTAACAGACAGTTCTATTTTTAGTTATCACGGCAACACCGTTCATCGAAATCAAAAACCGATAAACAAAATTATGTATCTTAGTGTAGTCTACTTGTGTGCCAAGTTATATTGAAATCAGACCAAAACTGTAGGAGGAGTAGCATTTTGAATGTTTTTCTTCGAAATTTCTATCTTTAGTCACCATGGCAGCACCGTTCATCGAAATCAAAAACCGATACACAAAATTATGCATCTTAGTTTAGTCTACTTGTGTGCCAAGTTATACTGAAATCAGACCAAAACTGTAGGAGGAGTAACATTTTGAATGTTTTTCTTCGAAATTTCTATTTTTAGTCACCATGGCAGCACCGTTCTTCGAAATCAAAGCCGATACAAAGAATTATGTATCTTAGTGTAGTCTACCTGTGTGCCAAGTTATATTGAAATCAGACCAAAACTGTAGGAGTAGTTTTGAAAAATTGTTTACAGACAGACAGACGGACGTCAGACAGACAGCTAGACAGACGGACGGACGGACGACGGACGCATTACTTTCGCAAAAGCTCTTCTGGTCTCTGACCAGTAGAGCTAAAAAACAACAAAGCTAAAATATTTGGTACATGTAACCAAAAGAGTGAGTAAAAGAAGGGAGAGAACTCCAACAAAGGATTGAGTAAAACAATCGGACTAACTTAAAATCTGATTTTATCAAGATTTAATATTCGAGGAAGAGAGATTATTTCTGTGCTAAAACAAACTTTTTTTTATATTAATGTCTTAAGAAAAGTTGTGATGTATTTCACAACCTTGATCAATAAACTTTTTTGTGCTTATTATGGTATTTTGGAAAGTTCCACATTATCATAAGTTAAACATTCATCCTCAGGAAATGAACTTTTTTCCCCTAAAAATCAGACAAGGTTACACTTTCAATGTACATTGTTTGCGACTAGTGACGAGAAAAAAGGGAACAAAGAAAGCGTTGTACTGATTTTTATACAACAGACCAATCTAGAGAACACTTATCATTCTTTTTATCATTTAAATTTTTCACGGTACTTATCTTCATGCACCAGATGCACATTTAGGCTAATCATGACTCTTTGGTGATGTTCATGCCAAAATCCGAAATATCTAAATAAAAAACTTTGAAGAGCTTAAAAAAGAGGGGTATCAAAGAAAAGAGCTAAATACGTCAAAGGATCAGAGCTATGCATGAGGGAGATGTAAATCCTTAATTTTGTAATAAATTTTCTTATTCAAGCTAGTACCGAAGTACTTACTAGCTACATGTGACACACAAGCATTAATTTTACAGTTCAGTCTTGCATTTTCATGAACCAAGTTTATTTTATTTCTTACTAATTTTTTAAGCAATTAATATGCCATTTTCCACATAATATTAAATCTTCCTCATACGCATAATATTAAATCTTCCTCATACTAAAACAGTGGTTAAAAATATCCCATTTATCTAATTACATTCATCCCTAGACCGTTTGATTGATATTGTTTAAAACAGTTTCTCCTAAGTGTTTCATTTCTGTTTTGTGACGATATGAATGAAGAGAAACTAGAGGTCTAGAAACTCTCAGCTGGTAATGACAACAGATTGATTGCTGAGCTGACGAAAATCCCACAAACCTATCTAAGTTAATAAAGTAGACATCTGTCTTTACATGACTGATTTCGTCTATTTTGAAGCATAATCTGAAGGTGACATTAAATTAATAGATAGAAATAATAAATATGGAAAACTCTATATTCCATTGATGTTGCTGATCATTATTTGATGGTACTGAAATGATTTTCCACCGGTTATTTATTTTGTGAGATTATGGGAGAAAATAGAAATTCTCAAAACGAATAGACGCCTAATGGGCCATGACGGTTACTTTTCATGATTTGTCTAATGTTGTTTATAGTTTTAATATTTCATTTATACACAACAAAATTGCCACTTTTCCTAATAATTAAGAATAGAATAGACAATAACTGAAAGTATTTCAGTTATTGTTCTAAGTTTTCTGGTCTTAGTGGACCATTGCTAGTGGAAGACTTTGAATTTTATTCATTCAAAGTTTAACAAAATGGAATAATACTTTACAATAAAACTTAATGTCTGCATTATAAATGGTTGCAGAAAGAAAGAATTTAAAACAAAATAAAAAATTTAGAATTTTTAAATAAATCATAAATTCATTTTTTTATTATGTAAACAAAAATAGATGTAAAAATATATACATGTACCACTTTCGACATCCATATTTTTTTTGTTTGTATCATCTATCCTTAAGCACATTTTGTTTATAATTATGATTCAGGCATCCTTTCTATAAAATTTCTGTAAGTTCAGTGCTGTGTTTGTGCATTTTAAATGCTAAGTATAGCTCATCATATTTATCATATTTATCTATGTAGTGTAGGCACCTAATTTAAGTAAATTTGAAAATTTTAGAGTTTTTATTCTTGCGCTGAAATGATATAACTAAATGAATTATAAACAAATCTAACACCTGACTACAATGATGTCTACCTAACCCCCTAGTCCACCCCCATCCTTGTACACCGCTTGAAAAGTATGTAGACTGTGATCCGACATGTCAAGGTCGTTATACATTAAACTATCATGATTATTTTTTTCTAACACTTAACTGTAAAGCATGGAAATAAATTTTTTTGATTAGATGATAAGAACTTACTTATGTGTCAAACGTTTATGCTTAAAATGTTTAAAAATTTTCATTCATAAAAAAAACCTCTATGGTGCTTCATCTATAATTTATCTATAATTATAATTCTCCTAGGTGTTCTTATTGTTTCTCCTACATCAAATAAACTGTGAAAGTAACGAGAGGTAATCATTCTCAAAATGAAGCCAACTAGGATTCGAACCCGTGAAGGAAGAAATTTGGGTGCAGGCTACTTTTTATCAACAAGATTATTTCAAACTGCAACCCCTTACCGCTACCTATCAAATCGGCCAGGCAGGCATGGTCACGATTACTGAAAACTGTAATCGATTGATAATCGATTACTTAGAGGATTTTGTGTAATCGATTAATAATCGATTACAGTCAGTTTTGTCCTGTAATCGACTAATTTAGACAATGTAAATGATTAATAATCAATTACTTATAATTCTTTTCCACCCTCAAATATCAAAGAAGAAAAAATTAAATATTATGTAGTAATGTTGATGATATCCTCTGAAGTTTTAATGTATTTAAACAGTTTGGATATGAACCTCCATATTTAATAACTTTGTTTGTTGCAGAAATTATTATAGATTTTACTGTGATTTTGATTTAATTATTTGAATATTCTGCATGTTGGCAGTATGTATCTACACAATCAGTGTTTTGATAATTAAAAAAAAATTATTTAAAGCTCTTAACAATGTACATGTAAACTCTGTGTAACTAATAGCACAATTTCTTGTGTTGAAATAAATGTTTTGAGAGCTATCAATTGTTCTTTAAGATTGTTTGTCTACAGTGGAGTTATAAATTATCAAGTACTATATATAGTTCACACCTCATAATCTGCAGTCAGGGATATCCCAAACAATTAGCCAAGATAAACACAGTGACACTTAATACCCCCTCTCTTTTAAAATACAGACACTCACTGACAAAACAAGTAAATTTTGAACTTAAAAATGGAAATGATTTTGCAGATTTAAAACACAAGCAAATATGATAAGTATTTTCCTCTTATTTTCCTAATAGGTCCTAGCTAGTACAATGTAGGTTATATTTCAGATAATTTGTATATATTTCCATTTCCAATTGTTTTCCCTATGATAAACACTACAAAAGTGAATCTTGTTAATTTCTCCATGATTCCTGTGTCATGTAAATCGACTTTCATCAACTGAAACATTGCATTCAATATGGCGGCGGAGAAGTGACCTAGGGCCTATACACGTGTTCGTGCTTCCGACAATCTAAATCTAGGTCACATATATAATTAAAGTTAGCAAGATTGCTTTGATCGTAATATAAAATTCTTTTATTATTTATTTTATAAATGTTGATATTTGACTGCAGTATAACTAAATAATCATTAAATTTGTTTCGTGTTTGAATAAGACAATTTTTTTGTAGTAAAATTTGACGTCATGGGGCGGGGAATGGAACATAAAATGGAATGCCTCATGCATTTCAAATCTACAAATAAGACGGTATTTCGATTTATTCTAAGATTATTATTTCAAGTAAAAATGGAAATATAAGGTCATTGTCTAGTTAGGAGAGAATGCCAGGGACATCAACAATAGTAGGAAACATGGGATAATTTTAACAGAATGGGTCTCGTCCGTTATGCAAATTATCCCATAATTCCAACTATTGTTGATGGCCTGGCATACTCTCCTAACTAGACAGTGATTCCTTAATTATATAAAAGCACTCAAATCTGTTTTGGCTATATATCTATTTTCTGTTAGAAGACAAAGCTTATCAACATCTAAAATGGGGGAAAGACTAGACCAGTATATATGACAAATTTCATTGTGAACATTATTCAAGTTTTGATCATTATAAAAGTTAGGAAATCAACATATATCACTGGGTGGTTTGTATACATATTCATATTTGACTGATTGAAAATTATTCTACAAAATAACATTCATGTATAGAGTAGATGTGTATGTATGTGTATGAAGTAATTAAAAGTAATCGAAAAAGTAATTATAAGTACATTGGAAATTTTAGCTGTAATCGATTAAATTACGATTACAGGTAATATTCTCTTCGATTACAGATTACTGTCGATTATTTGAAAAAAAGTAATCATTACAATCGATTACGATTACCCCATGCCTGCAGCTTGCAATGACACACAATATATGAGGGTTACCCCCCCCCCCCACCCCAAGCGTTTTTCTATATATTTTAATATTTCAGAAACTATTCTATTTAAATAAATAATAAAGTTAGAAAATAAAATCTATGAATTAGATTCATCTCATTTATTGTTTTTCTTAATTTAGAAAACATACAACTTTAAGTTTTTATTCTGAAAAAGCCTCAATAACTTTCTTCGTAGACGATTTGAATTGCAGAAGAATTAATAATTTGATTTACTAAATTAAACTCCTATATCGAAGGTTCCTTTTTTCTTGTGATTGAAAAAAACACGCTGTCATTTAAAAAATAAAAAAGAACTACACATGTAACAAAAAAAAAACAAAAACAAAACAAAATAGAAAATCGGTTGATTTTAGTAATCCAAAATGTAGTATTCATGTCCCCACTGAGGAAATGTATTTTAAGTGCTGTCGGTTGAAACACCAGCTTCATTTGGTAAAAAGTTCCGTGCTCTGAGGTTCACGTGAAAATATCAAACAGATATGGATTTCTATTCTTCTTCGTATTTAAAAAGAAATACTATGTAGGTATTATTTATTGAATATGCATTTTTCCTTTAATTGGATCAACTTATCAGTTCGTTTGCATCTTTTTCATAAAGAGTACATTTTCTAAAAATAATTTAATTTAGAGCATAAAATTTCATTAACCTACTTTTGTTTTAGTGAGAAATGTTTGGAAAGTTTGTCGGAGTGTGTGTTTATCGGACTCTGTAAAATAGTGGGAACTTCAGAAGTAGTGACCATGAGGAGAGATGTTGTAGACATCCATGAGAAAATAGAGAATGAAGAAAATAAAAAGAAAAGGCAATTTATCATGATGATAAGTGGAAGTTACAGAGAAGGATTCAGGTTAAGGACCTCTGATAGAGACTATATGTTCTGGTCAGCTGACTACCAAGTGATTTGGAACGAATTTCTGTTACAGTATTACAATGAACAAAATCAAATATTGATTGTATCAGACAATTCTGAGAGTCCGCCAGGATTCACTTTGTTATGGCTTCCGACAAATCAAATATTAAATAGAATTATTCTGTCCTCATGTGTAGTGATGAAGAATAAACTTTATATATCTAGCTTAAAATATAAACAGGCCATACCTCAATATATTATTGGAGATTCTGTCATCCATGGTCCATGCAAAACTGGAGCGTTTGGTGAGTTTGATGAATTTGATGAGGTCCAAACTTTTCAGAGCAGATCCTGGCCTCCATCTGCCTCCTTATGGGTAAGCAGATGTCGGACATGGCCCAAACCTCATGTGGTTCGCGATATTGTCAAAAAAGGATGCCACTTTGTTGCAATAGGACACAGTCTTGGAAATCATGTAGATAATGAATGGAGGATATCTTTCTCTCTGGCGATTCTGTCCTCATGTGTAGTGATGAAGAATAAACTTTATATATCTAGCTCAAAATATAAACAGGCCATGCCCTCATATATTCATGTTGATTCAATAAGAGTACAAACAGCTTTGAATGACCTTTGGAACCGGATTCAAAATAACTTTATCGATGTTGTAGCGTATGGAGACATTTCATGGCAGATCTTAGGAATTTATTACTTCATGACAGGGAACTTCAAAACTGCTTTTTATGCTTTCAAAAGATCACTCAGACAAGTTCCAGTACGCTAATTACAGACTGCTACAATTATCAGAATTATAATATTAATCTATCATTTTTTCTAATAAGTAAAACACAAATAAAACAGTAATCACCATGACCTGTGAAAAGGTCACGTGGGACGGCAAGCTGCTCTATTTATGATCTGACGCATCAACAACAAATAAGACTTCGCATTGATGATTAAAATGAACATAGTTCAATAATATTGGGAATGAATTTTACATTGTCAAACATTCACAGATTTACAGTAAAATTTCGATATGTTTGTTGACTGCACTTTTATGATAAAATCTTGAAATAACATTAAACATAAAAAGGATTTATTTTTGTTGAAATAATTGAATAATTTCTTAATATTTTTGATGTAGTGAATACCACTCATAATGAGTGAATGGTATCATATTCTACATACTTATATAATAAATCGAAGATGATATAAGAATTAGACTATATATAAACACCATGTTGTGAATCCAACAGGCAAGACAGACTTGTAACAACATTGTCTTTGCTTTAAAGACTATTTCCTAAAACTGAATTTAAGATGTTTGATTTAATTTTACGTCTGGGAATCCAACTTCTACGCACAATTCATTGTTAAGGATGAATTTCATAACAAATTTCAGTTGTTTATTTTTTATTAAAGTATTATTAAACCCCTGCTTGAAAAATGGGACGGTATCCGTCTGTCTGTCTGTCTGCCCGTCTGTTACGCTTTTTTCTACAACCCCTCATATAACACCGAATGTACATGTAATTCTTTTTAGACTTTCACAGAATGTTTTTTATATTGTGCCATGGTGCATATTCTATTTTAATTTTAGATCGGGCACATATATTGGATTTCCCATTGTTCGATAACATTTTTGCAAAACTTGTACACTGCCATTCTTTCTATAGTATGGAAGGGCATCCATCTCTAATCCGCAACTCTTCCAATACCAATGAATAAATTTCATTTATGCTTTCACATATTATACAATCTAATTAAAAATACATGTTAGATTCGCACGCATACTCACTGCACTATCATCTAACAACATCCCATTGAGGGTCACGCCAGAGGTCAAATTCTATCAAGCAATCAAATCAACGAAGATGGCGAACGAAGATAAGAAGTGGAAAATTCAATCTCAATTCTATTTGATATTTCATCTAATATTCAAGTATACTTAATGTAGAATCTCTACAAATTACAAAAATCTCACAAAGACTGAAAATATTTGCCTATGAAAAAGCATATACACATTAAAAAGAACAAAGACGATCATTTTTTTAATTATTTTTACAATTTTTTTTAGCTCACCTTAGCCGAATTAAGGCTCAAGTGAGCTTTTCTGATCACATTTTGTCCGTCCGTCCGTCTGTCAACTTTTCACATTTTCAACTTCTTCTCAAGAACCACTGGGCCAATTTTAACCAAACTTGGTACAAAGCATTCTTTGGGGATGAGACGTTTAAATTGTTAAAATAAAGGGCCAGATGCCCTTTTCACAAAAATTCTTACGACTACGATTAAAATTTGATGACTCTGTAATTTCTTTGGTAAATGAAGAAAATTTTTATATCTACAGAATAATTCACAATATCCTTCCATGTAATAGAAATATTATTTTTTTTTTGCAAGTTACTATAATCTAGATGCGTATTAAAAAATTGGGAATTTTAATCTTAGTCGTAAGAATTTTTCCTAGGGGAGATAATCAAGAAAAGACAAAAATAGGATGGGATCATTAAAAAATCTTCTTCTCAAGAACCACTGGGCCAGGAAAGCTGAAACTCATGTGGAAGCATCCTGGGGTAGTGTAAATTCTAAATTGTTAAAATCATGACCCCCGGGGATAGGGCGGGGCCACACTAGGAAATCCAAGTTTAACATAGAAATATATAGGAAAAATCTTTTAATATCTTCTTCTCAATAACCAGTGGGCCAGGTAAACTGAAACTTACGAGGAAGCATCTTGGGGTAGTGTAGATTCTAAATTATTAAAATCAAGATGGGGGGGGGATGTGAAGGACCACAATAACAATAGATATAAGAAGAGGGGAAATCTGGTAAAGAACTGCATCACAAAAGTTACTCAGGTGAGCGATGTGGCCCATAGGCCTCTTGTTTTCAACATGAGTGGGTTTTCCCACCCTATTTTTATAAGATAATCCATAAAGTTTGCAATAAAATATATATTTTTTGGTTTACAAAAACATGGAGCGAAAACCCACTATACTTTAATAGTAGAATTTTATGATAGAACCTTTGTATCTTTCCGAGAAATACTTCAAGCCCATTAAGTCAAGGGTCATATCACAAACATGAATTTAATGCCAAAATTCATCATGAGAATCCTATTATAGTGGCTATCATGTAAGTCTCAAAGCAGTATGATAGTCATACGTCAGATTTTTATTACTAGGGTTCAAATTCCATGAATATCATTTCATATTTTGTAAGGAAAAAAATTACGAGATTTTTTTTCTCTCAGAGAAGTTTTCTTCTCATTATTACATAAATTTTAATAATAGGAAGTTAATTTAAATACTCAAATTACATACTGAATATGATTTATTAATATCCGACGCTATAGGCATTCTTCCCGCCTTGTTCGACCATCGTCATTTTTCTAACACATATATATTTGAAACATGGAAATAAAATAGTTCGATAACTTTTTTGTAAGAATGATATAGTGATAACAAAAAATATTTAATCTCAAAGTCCATAAAAGAATACAAAATAAGAGCAGAGCAAACACGGATCTCCGAAACATCAGAGGTGGGATCAGGTGCCATGGAGGAGTGAGTGTCCCCTGCCGACCGGTCACACAAGCCGTGTGCTTTTCGTCATGATCAGGAAGAAACGTAAATATCCGTCGTCAATCGAGTGTATAAATAATGGACTAGCAATTAGGATGAAAAAATCCGTCAGCATTTGACTCAATGATAAATTGTATTTGCTGATAAGGTCAGTGTATCGACCATAGAACTTACGAAATGATGACTTTAAACGAGACTGTTGATATTCTTGTTTCATCAACTTGCTTGTCATTAATTTACCTCGTTTTAGAAATTGTTCGTACGTAGATTAACCTCCTGCGTATCGAATCAATTAGATATAAAACACTCTGTATGCAGGTGACGAAGGTATATTGCTGCATAAGTAAGGGAAGTTGACGATAGAAAAGTTAAAGTCATCACGTTTATCATATAGCTTGGTTGTTAGAATACCATTAATTTCTTTTTCAAGTAAAATATCCAAGTATGAAACAGATGTGTCCGACTCAAGTCTCAAGCTCACCAGGATATATCATATCGAGGTAGGAATGGAAATTACCATTGTTAATTGACAGTACGTCGTCGATATATCTTAATGTCGAATTGAATGCCACAACAAGTGTTTTCTTCTTTTCACACATAAGATTTTGCACAAATTCTGCTTCATATGAATATAAAAATAGGTCCGCTAATAACGGAGCGCAATTGGTACCCATGGGAATTCCAATAGATTGTTGGAATACCTGATCTCCAAAAACCACGTAGTTATTTTCAATCAGAAACTCAAGCATCTCTTTGATGTCAACTTCAGAGTACTTGTGTGTGCAATCAGAATGTGTTTTAACAAAGTACTTTTGCAAATAATCAATGACCAGGTAAGTATATTTACGAGTTCCATTTTTATTTTTAAAAAAAACAGCTGTCAATGATATCAAAAAGCCTGAACTTTTATGCTTAAGATATATTTCTTTTCTTCCTACTATTTTAAATGAAATGTGAAGGTAACGAAAGGCTCACCTTCTTAAAAGTCGACTGGAATTCAAATCTGTTAAGGAAGATTCAACTCCTTACGCCGCGACTCTATAGAAAACGCTCTAACCACAACACCATAACACCATATGCGACTTATAATTTTAACTTTTTTCAATCATAAATTTTAGTATTGATCATAATCTTTTATGTACATGTATGTATGATTGCCAAATCACAGTTTGAGAAAGGGTTAAATATCTTAATAACGAAGTAATTAAATGTTGCAGTTACCAAAGATGGTTAAACAAATTACAAATGATGAAGAGAATTGCCAAGAATCGTTCTATTTTGGATACACGATGCATCCAAGACTTAGGAGTCGGGTATGATGGACATGCTCATGCATAAAAATTCACCCTTCCATTAAAATTTATTCAGAAATAGTCTTACTAAAAATTTTGTGTGATATTTTGCCAAAGTTGTACGATTTATTAATGGAAGACCTGAACACTTTGACAGAATAGATTGAATGCTTTAGAAATATATTAAAGAGATGGACGGTTAGAAGGCAATTTAAGCGGTTTTTTAAAATCTTTTTATGTTGAAAATATGTGAACTGGGTATAAAACACGTATCACCTGGAAATTCCAGAGGGGGAACCAGGTGCCTAGAAGAAATAGGGGGTGCGTTCAGAGTATTTCCAATGGTACCATCACCTCTTTGCCAATGGTAACAATTTGTACCATTGGTACCGTTGGATCCCTATGTACTCTGAACGATTTTTGGGTAGAGTTGGTAGAAAACTCACCAATGTTAACAATGGTACCATTGGTGTACCATTTGTGACATTGGTGTATACCATTGTTAACATTGACAGATTCATTAAAAGAAAATGTCAAACCAAGATTATTATTCTTGATTCATGAATCATTTTGTAGCAAGAGAATGCTTTCAGTAATACCTTTTAGTACTGTAAAGTACTTCTACACAACAGAATTTTCTCCAAATTGTATTCCGAATTGTCAAATGTAAAATAATTAAATCAATAAAATTTTTATTTTACATTAAATAGACTTGAAATTTATTAAAATAAAGATTCTGAAACATTCAGTCAAGAAAAACCACATTTAAAAAAGACGTTTCACACCTACATACATAGAGTTTATGCATATAGGTGTGGTAAAAACATTACAATAATTCGTTACTTTTTCAATTTTTTTCCCCAGGGAAAACTTTCATAGAATAATCTTGTTATTAATTTTATAGATAGAAAACAATTTATAGAGTAAAAATGAACTCAATTATGCATAAAATTTATTAGAATTTACCAAATACCGCCCGGTAAACCTAGAGATCTCTCGGGTTCTCTGTTTAGTAGGACCGACTTGATCAGTACCCGCCATTTTGTTTGACGTCATTAAAAAAGTTACCATCGCTAACAGAGCCCTAGTTCGTCTGCAGAAAAATCTACCTATGGTAAATTTTTTCGGCAAACTTTGGTACCATTGGCTTACCATTGGTTAAAAATTCTACCAGTGGTAACTTTTGTCAGCCAACGGTAGTACTCTGAACGCACCCATTGTGTCTGTCAAGGACTCAAATATTAACTGATCATATTAATTACACTACATGTACTTTGGATGTTATTTTTAAGAATAAGCGTTTTTCTTTCACAGAAAGTCTGCAAAGATGACAGTTTATTCCATAATGAACAAAAATTAAAACATATTTTACCAATGAAGTAATTTATTTTCAGGAGGCAATTTGACTCTCACCTTTTACTGCTGGATGATGGCTTACACAGTGAATCAGGCCTTTGTTTGGCTGCCTGGACTAAATACTGTTGAAAAAAATCCAAAAATTTTAACGACTTTTATCACGTAGTATTGTTACATGCATGTGTTTAAAAATTAATTTGATAGATTTTCTTGCTTGCACTTCAAAGCTCGTGAAATACTAGAGATGCAGGCTTTACAAGAAGTCTATTAGCCAATGTTGATAACTAATACTAACCCTGAAACAAAATTAGATGTTGGCAATGCTCCTAGTATAATGCCTAAGAGAGTGGATCTAACATCTGATTTTAATATAAAACTAAGCTCTTTGTTGAGTATGAGACAATAAGGAAGGCCTTAATTGTAAGGAAACATTGATAGATTATAAATTTTCAGTCTTATAATTATTTTACATGTAACCTGAATAGTTAAGAAATAAGGTATCATTTTTTGAGTTTTATTGAGATGTGAAACAGGTTGGTCACGTGATCAAATCCCATGAAGCCCGAAGGGGTTTATGGAAGATTTGATCATGTGCCAACCCGTTTTACATCCCAATAAAACTCAGAAAATGATACCTTATTACCTGTATTTAAGGTCTTCCGTTTCCAACGGAAGACCTTCTACTGATTGTGAAGATTAAGATTATTAAGGTCTTTCGTCTTCAGCGGAAGACCTTCTTGTTATTCTTAGGTTTCTTTTTCACTTTTATTATTAGGGTCCTCCGTCTTCAGCGGAAGACCCTTCTATTATTCTTCGGTTTCTTTTTCACTTTTATTAAGGTCTTCCGTCTTCAGCGGAAGACCTTCTTGTTATTCTTAGGTTTCTTTTTCACTGTTATTATTAAGGTCTTCCGTCTTCAGCGGAAGACCTTCTTGTTATTCTTAGGTTTCTTTTTCACTTTTATTATTATTATTATTATTCTTTTTTTTCTTACCGATTTTGTGCACGCAATTTCTCGGAAACGGCTCGATGGATTTCCATGAAACTTTCAGGACTTATGTAACATTACTTGAACCTTATGCATTTTTTTTCGATTTGATGACGTCACTTCCGGTTTGGAGATATTGTCGATTTTGTGATTTTTGAAGGGTCAGGTTGTCCGCGAACGTTCTCAGAAATGGCTATAGATAGAAACGTGAAATTTTCCGGTATGATAGTCCTAAGTCTATAGATATGGGAAAATGATTTCATTTTTTTCGGAAGTGCCGTACGTCGGCGCTGGCTATGGCCCGAAAATTGTCCTTTCGCGAATTTCAAAATTTTTGACACCTTTTCTACGATATCTTTTTACCTGGAAATATTTTGTTAAAACATAAAGAACAAAAGAAGTGTAGAATCCCAAGATCTTTCAAATGATATCTCGAAAAAAGGGCTGGCCCCTAAAATTAAGGGCCTAGAGGGGTCGAACGTTTTTCCTTTATATCTCAAAAAGCATTAAGAATTTGTAATACATCAAAGAAGCAAAGTTGTTCATAATATCAAGCTCAATTTACTGAGGGAGTCAAAATACGTCCGGCGTCGTCACTTCCGGCCAAACCGGAAGTAGTCATAGAACACGTTTTTTTTGCCGTTCTCGACAAGTTTTTGGGTCACATATGTCTCAGGGAGCATAAAAAGTATTTTTTTCGTCCGTCGTCGTCACTTCCGGTCAAACCGGAAGTAGCAAAAATGGCTTATTTTTAAGGTTTTGATGCAAAATTGAAATTATAAAGTCACTGGAGACTACTTATCTCATTGCTTTCTTTTGTTCCGACACTTCCGTCACTTCCGGTCAAAACCGGACGGAAGACCTACTCGTTGCTTAGCAACGAGCTCGGCTCTAGTTATTATTAGGTAACTATTTCACAAAATTTCAGCAAATTCCGTGATTTTCAATTTCCAACCCATTTTGATGCTTACAGAGAATGACTCTATAGAAGCCGTTGAGAGTTAAGAAAAAGATGGCTGTTGCCATCTACTGTATGGCGTCTTCAGCAGAGTAAAGTACGACTGGAAATCTGATGGGTGTTTGAAAATCAACAGTATATTAAGTTTGCGAGGTCATTATGAAGTTTCTGCTTAGATATTACGTGTTTTTCCAGGAGAATGAAATAGGTTTTTAAAAAATTCAAACAAAACAAATATGTGAAATAAACATGACTCCCCTAGAAATGCATGGTGGGATCAGGTGCCAAGGATCAAGAATACTTAAAAATGCTTAATTTCAACATGCTTGTCTAAATTCCTGTAGCATGAATTTATATGTCAGTAGCTTGCCTTGGTTTAAAAACAAAGAAAGGTAAAAAAAAAAGTCAATCTAAAATGGTACTGGGTGATTGATGTAAAGCCTATATTCCTATCACAGCTTCGGGGCATTCCCATGAAGACGACTTGAATAGTAAGGGTTTACTTATTGATCCTGCAGGGCACATGTTTGCGCGATCACAGTTATATTTTTATAATTGAGAGGCATATACATAGGTTTTCCAGGTAGGGTGCAAGATGTGCACATTTTTGCAAATTCAAATTTATCTCAGAGGAGACTGAAGATATAGTGTGGAAATAACTATACTAAAACAACCCGGCGTATCCTTTAAAGACTTTAAATCAGTATCCTTATAAAACTCAAATTACTTTCAGCTGTCCTTAAAGTGCAGCAAAATGACAATAAAAATGAATAAATACATTTTTTATGTTTCGCATTCTAGCCACCATGTTAACAGACTGATATTATATAGGCAACAATACATTAACAACCGAAACAGCACTAAAAATGGAGATTTGTGCAATAAACAAAACAAAATACATACATAAGTAAATTTGCTGCGTGTTCATACGACAAAATTTACACACATGAACTAATAATTTGCGACAACATGTATGCAAAAGTTAATTTGCACCTAGTCAAGACCAGGTGTAAATTTTTTATTTTATTTATCATCTCCGATTTAGTAAAAAAAAAAAAACTTAAAAACTTCGCTAAATGCACTTTAATTGTCCAACTCGAATTCTTTAATATATTTCTAAAGCATTCTGTCAAAGTGTTCAGGTCTTCCCCATTAAAAATTCGTACAAATCAAACAAAAATCTTAATAAGACTTAATTTCTGAACAAGATGTCATGAGAAGGGTGTTTTTTCCAAGTACAATTCAATTCAATTCAATTCAATTTATTGACCAATTAAGGGCCCTCGTGGGGCAAAAAGAAAGTACATTGTTAAAATGTATATAATGATTATCATACACATGCAATACAATATACATATACATATGAGGGAAAGGGTTGCTTGATTGATAGGAAAGACATGTACATATATGAGCATGTAGTCCATCAAAACCGTCTCCTTGATTGATAAACAATTACCTGTTTGACCTCTTCCGCTTCATCATTGTTAATTTATTGACCGTCTGAAGTCACTGAAAGTTTGGAGAATTAAGAATTGCTTTATTATTGTTAAGATACTCAACTATTTCTCTAACTGTGATTAGCCGATCACGATTTACATTGTGTAACACGGAGGGACAAACACCGCCCTGTGTGTAATGCTTTTCACTGCAGGCTGCGCATATACCTTACAATTATAAATTATTTCTTTTGTACAATTTTACAGACGTTCTATTAGCAAAATAAAGCGTGAGATCCATTCAATCCAATCCTTCACTCTTTCAGTATTCACGCATTATTTATAAATAACTTATATCTAATAGTGAATCAGAAATTGAGGGGTTTCCAATCATTTTCATTAGATCCACTTCTTCTTTCTGAGTTTGGATCTGACGTCATATTTTTGGAGTCTCTCCACCCAGTGTTAATCAGAGGGGAGCCCGGCCGTGGGGACCTGGTGCTGGAATTACCCGACCTTCTCTGACTTGACTGTGTTGACCTGGGGCGAGTTGTGGAGCCTGGGCGACTAGAATTAGGTCGGAGGGATGAATGCCCGGATAAAGGGCCGGAGGTTAGGCCAGAACCTGGCCGGGAAGTTTTAGGGGATTGTGAATCACTGTTTTCTTGGTGCTCTTTTACTTTTTGAAGTCCAGACGCGGGACGTCCACTCGCTCTCCTAGATCCGCTCCCGATTCTGGAGTTTTCTGTTGCCATCTCCTGGCTGACAATTTCAAGGTCGAGTTTAAACTTGGATTGTTCCTCTTCATCCAAGTCGTCTGCCAGCTGTCGTTTGATCATCCGTTTCTGTTGAATTCGTTCTCGTTCCTTTGCTTTGTCTTTTTTGTCATTGTACACGGATTTGAGTTTTCCCTTTTTGAGCGCCTCTTGGAACAAGTCCACGCGCGCCCTGAATGTGGGATTGCCGTCCATTTTCCTCTGCATCAGTCTCTGGAGTTTGATTCGAACACGTCCGATATCTGTGTTTTCTATGTCAAAGTTCCAGTTCTTTGAAGCGTTGTGCATCTCTCTCTCCTTCAGTTCGTATTCAGATTTGGCTTGCATCACCTCCCTGTCAATAGCAAGTAACAAGTCATTTACCAATTCTTGAAGAATTTAACACTAATCATTTCCTTGTAAGTAAAAACAAACGAAATGATTTATTTTTTATATTTTATTAATTAGAATAAAATCGTGAGATATATTGCTTACATTAACCAGTTTTATTTTCATGTTTACTGTGTATCTTCATGTCTAGTATAGTGGTGACACACATCTTTGGATAACATCTAATCTCAAACACACCACATCTTTAAATATTGGGTAGGAGTAGAGTTTATTTAAAGGTATAAAGTACATTCATTTCTCTTTTTGAGTTCCTTCACCATACTAGTAACCTTAGACATATTGAGTACAGCACAAAGAAACGTGTAATAAAAAAAGCAAAACTACACCCAAGATTCCCACCACCCAGTTTAAACAGTTCACCCACAATATAGCACTTTATGATCCTTAGACACATATACACATGAAAATATAACATATAGTAGCTTATCTTTAAAACAATAAAAGGCAAGCGCGTAAAAAATCTTTTATATATATTTTCTAGCAATATTAAGCCTACTAGAATACAACATTAATGCAACAGAGTTTGGTACAGCAGTCGACTCAAGTCACGGTTCTGAGTCCGCATATGGCTCTCTTTAGAATGAAGATAATCGTACATTTTTGCCTTAATTGGTTTGCGACGATGTCATCTAAACACGGTTTTTAAACAGTGTTTTTAAAAATGAAATGCCTTAAGAAGGATATGGAGATAACGAACAGTATTCAATCTCAACGTCCATTAAACAATTTACAAAATAGGAGCAGAGCAAACACGGACCTCTGAAACATCAGAGGAGGGATCAGGTGCCATGGAGAAGTGAGCATCCCCTGCGGACCGGTCACACCCGCCGTGTGCTCGTTGTCATGATCAGGAAATAACGGAAAAAATCCGTCGTCAATTCAGTGTATAAATAATGGACTAAAAATTGGTATGAAAAACGTCAGTCAGCATATGACTCAATGATAAATTGTATTTGCTGACAAGGTCATTGTATCGACCATAGAATTTACGAAATGATGACTTTAAACGAGTCTGTTGATATTCTTGTTTCATCAACTTGCTTGTCAATAATTTACCTCGTTTAAGAAATTGTTCATACGTAGAGCACGCTCTTGCGTATCGAATCAACTGAGATATATATACTCCGTATGCAGGTACCGGTGATGAAGGTATATTGCTGCATAAGTAAGGGAAGTTGACGATAGAAAACTTAAAGTCATCACGTTTATCATATAGCTTAGTTGTTAGATTACCATTAGTGTCTTTTTCAAGTAAAATATCCAAGTATGAAGCAGAAGTGTCGGACTCTGTGGTATCTTTTATCTCAAGCTCACCAGGAAATATCGTATCGACGTAGGAATGGAAATTATCATTATTAATTGACAATACGTCGTCGATATATCTAAATGTCGAGTTGAAGGCCACAACAAGTGTTTTCTTCTTTTCACGCATAAGATTTTGTATAAATTCTGCTTCATATGAATATAAAAATAAGTCTGCTAATAACGGAGCGCAATTTGTACCCATGGGATTGTTGGAATACCTGGTCTCCGAAAACCACATAGATATTGTCAATCAGAAACTCAAGCATCTTCTTGATGTCAACTTCAGAGTACTTATGTGTGCAATCAGAATCTGTTTTAACAAAATAATTTTTCAAATGACCAATGACGAGGTAAGTAAATTTACGAGTTCCATTTTTGTTGAAGAAGCAGCTGTCAATGATATCAAAAAGCCTGGATTTTAATTTGTCGTGGGGAATCGTTGTGTATAAAGTTGAAAAGTCGTAAGTTTTTAAGCTGTTGATTTTTGTGAAGTCTTGTGATTTCAAATTGTCCAAAAGTTCTTTAGAATTTTTAAGTATCCACATCTGATTTACACCACTTCTTGAGTATATAGTTGCACAGTACTCTTGAAGTTTTTCCTTCACTACTGTCAATATTTTAGTGAGAAGTAACGAAAGAGGCTTGGTTGAACATTTACTGGAACCTGCAATGTATCTTTGTTTGTAAGGATTCTTATGAAGTTTCGGAATCCAATATATATAAGATAGTTCAAATTCATTAAACAATTTCTGATATTGCAGATCCAGGGACAGCCTGGTATACAGTTAGTGGGTCTCCCCCAACAGAGGGCACCAGGGAAGTCAGGACCAGGGGTCTTGACCTCACAGTCTGGTGGTAAACAAGGGTCATCCCTACCGACATTCTGCTGTGTACTTAATTTACCAATTGTTAAATGTCTAATTAATTTCTATAAGTTCTTGTCTTAGTAGCAGAATGAATATAAAATGGTGGAATTTGTAAATGTTGTATTACTTTGAGTCTTTCTCTTATTACAGTTCAGCTGACAGTACAGAACATTTCTGGACACCAATTAGCTACCCTGTCTCAGTTAAACCTAACGCACCACAAGGGGGCGCAGTTCCCCAACAACATATGCTACAACTACAGCAGCTTCAGTATAAACAGCTACAGCAGATCCAAATCCGACAGACGCAAGCTGCTGCTTCTCCACCAGTCAGTAAACCCAAGAGTAAGAAACGAACCACACCAACCCCATCCAAACAGTAGAAACAAACATCCCACCATAACAGTAGATACAAACTACACCACCCAAACAGTAGAAACAAACACAACAAGTCTACAGGAAACGGATCACATCAACCCCATCCAAACAGTAGACACACACAACACCACCCAAACAGTAGACACACACAATCTGACTGCTTGAGGGACAACTCCCTCAAGCAGTGGACATGCCTATTTTATACAGCCTCTTCGCAACTGACACTCCCAAAAGTAGAAATCCCACAGTAGACCCGTGTAACGTACTAAAGACAGCTATAGACTGTAGTACTGCAATAGACTGTAGTACTGCTATAGCCTGTAGTACTGCTATAGACTGTAGTACTGCTATAGACTGTAGTACTGCTATAGCCTGTAGTACTGCTATAGACTGTAGTACTGCTATAGACTGTAGTACTGCTATAGACTGTAGTACTGCTATAGACTGTAGTACTGCTATAGACTGTAGTATAGCTATAGACTGTAGTACTGCTATAGACTGTAGTACTGCTATAGACTGTAGTACTGCTATAGACTGTAGTACTGCTATAGCCTGTAGTACTGCTATAGCCTGTAGTACTGCTATAGACTGTAGTACAGCTATAGACTGTAGTACAGCTATAGACTGTAGTACTGCTATAGACTGTAGTACTGCTATAGACTGTAGTACTGCAATCTATCAATAAAAAAATCAAAGCCCACTATTGTACTGCAATTATTGTAACAAATTAAAAGAGACAGATTTTAAAGCTTAATATATAATTGAAATAAAACTTGTTTCAATGTATAAATGAAAGTGAAAGATGTGATAACTAATATAGAACTGTTATATTGGAATGCATTTAAAACCGGTTGGATATGTATGTTAACAGAAATAATGTTCAGGATATTTTTGCTTTATATTTAATCTTTCTATCTTTGTATAAAAAGTATTTTGTCAGAACTGGAGGGTGTATTATAGAGAATTTGTTTTGTGACTCTGTTACAATGTCTCTTTGAAGTCTGACCAACTTTCTCAATAAAAAAAAAATGACTATTATCAACTTAATGCTTTGTATCAGTTATAGTTTAATTAGAGTATGTAGACATTCTTTTTTTTGGGCTCTGCTGAAACAGAATAGGAATAATGAAAAAAGAGTTAAAATATTAATTGGCATGTTGTGTTGTGGTTAGAGCGTTTTCTATCGAGCCTCCGAGTAAGGACTTGATCCTTCGTTCGCGGTTCGAATCCCAATGAACTTTTAAGAATGACCATTTTTCGTTAGTTTCACATTTGGTCAATATCTTGGCACTGCAAAGGTTTTTTATGAATCAAAATTTTTAAACATTTCAAGCATAAATGTTTTACAAAAAAGTTAGCAAACAGTTTTATTTTCATGCTTCAAATATATATATTAGAAAAATCTTTAATCGTAATTGTTCAATGTACAACGACCTTGACATGTGGGATCAAAGTCTACATACTCCCTCTTTTAAGGCGATGTACATGTATGGAGTGGGTTGGGGATATTGAGCTAGGATCGAGACATCATTGTAGTCAAAGTATGTTAGATTCGTCTATAAACCATTTAGTTACGTTATTGTAACACTATAATCAAGAATAAAACTCTTAAATTTCCTTGTTTCCATAGATAAGGTGTCTGCACAATATTAGATAAATATTATGAGCTAAATTTAGTATTACTAAAGACATACAGCACAAACACAACACTCTGAACTGATCTTACTCTTATAAAAAGAATGCCTGAATGAAAACGATAAATATTTTGAGCTAAACGACAGATGATCGAAACAAACCAAAAAATTAAATATGGATGTCTAGATTGGAATATAATGTGGGATCTAATTTGGTTTAAAATAATGCAGAAAAATAAATTTATAAATTATTAAAACAATGTTATTTTTATGACTTGTTTAAAATTCTACCTTTCTGTAACCATCCTTATTAATGTAAAAAAAATCACTTAACATCTCATTATTGTAAAACTTTGAATGAATTAGAAATCAAAATCTGTGCAGTTAAACATTAACTTAAATAAACTTGACTTAAGTTTGTCATCTGCCCACAATCTAAATTTTCTAGTAAGAGCCATTCTTCTTAAAATTGTGATCTCATATTTAAAAAATGTATGTTTTATTATTTAAGAGTGTTTGTTTTAAGGTCCATAGTGAATCAGCAAAAGCCTTAGATAACTGATGAAAAGTGAACGTTATGGCCCATTAGGTGGTTTTTTTCGTTTTGAGAAGGACTATTTTCTTCTTTTAATCACTGGTAGAAAAACATTTCAGTACCTACACGATCATGAATGTAATGTGGAGTTTTTCACTATTATTACAATGCCACCTTCAGATTATTCTTCAAAACAGACCAAATCATTCATGTAAAGACAGATGTCTACTTTATTTACTTATGCTTCATACTTGGATATTTTACTTGAAAAAGACACTAATGGTAATCTAACAACCAAGCTATATGATAAACGTGATGACTTTAACTTTTCTATCGTCAACTTCCCTTACTTATGCAGCAATATACCTTCATCACCTGCATACTGAGTATTTATATCTCAGTTGATTCGATACGCAAGAGCATGCTCTACGTATGAACAATTTCTTAAACGAGGTAAATTATTGACAAGCAAGTTGATGAAACAAGAATATCAACAGTCTCGTTTAAAGTCATCATTTCGTAAATTCTATGGTCGATACAATGACCTTGTCAGCAAATACAATTTATCATTGAATGAAATGCTGACTGACGTTTTTCATACCAATTGTGAGTCCATTATTTATACACTGAATTGACCACGGATTTTTTCCGTTATTTCCTGATTATGACAACGAGCACACGGCGGGTGTGACCGGTCCGCAGGGGATGCTCACTACTCCATGGCACCTGATCCCACCTCTGATGTTTTGGAGGTCCGTGTTTGCTCTGCTCTTATTTTGTATATTTGTTTAATGGACGTTGAGATTGAATACTGTTCGTTATTTCCATATCCTTCTTAGATAGGTTTGTGGGATTTTCGACAGCCCTGCAATCGATCTGTTGTCATTACCAGCTGAGAGTTTCTAGACCTCTTGTTTCTCTTCATTCTTATCGTCACAAAACAGAAATGAAACACTTAGGAGAAACTATTTTGGACACTTTCCATCAAATGGTCTAAGGATGAATGTAATTAGATAAATGGGATATTTTTTAACCAGTGTTTTAAAATGAGGAAGATTTAATATAATATGGAAAATGACATATTCCTTGCTAAAAAGAAAAAGTAGAAATAAACCTGGTTCAATAAAATGCGAGACTAAATGTAAAATTAATATTTACCTGATTCAAATTAAATATGAAGATATTCAAGACTAAACGCTAACACTATATAAGATTTATCTTTTCCCAAGTTCCAATAGTAAGCTCTGCAGTTGAATATGTGTTTTGCAAAAACCTTTGATGGTATGTAGTGTTTTAATTTTTATTCACTTTTTTGTTACATTTACCCAAGTACTTTAGTAATAGCTTGGAAATACGGTTATATACTTAATTGGTGTGGTAAAATTTGAAAAAAAAATTCAAAATTAAGAGGCATCTCCCTCATGCATAGCTCTGATCCTTAGACGCATTTGACTTTGATGCCTCTGTTTACAGCTCTTCGGATTTCGGATTTCGGCATAAACATTGCTAAAGATACATGATTTGTCGATATTGATAATTGGTACATCAAGATTTACATGATAAAAAGGACGTAAAGTGCTATCTAGAATGGTCTGTTTTATAAAAATAAGTATAACGCTTTCTTTGTTCCCTTTATTTCTAGTCACAAGTCGCAAAGGATGTCATTCGTTTTGAGAATTACTAATTTCTCCCATAATCTCACAAAATTACAAAAGAATATGTTATTCTCATGATAATATTTAACGTATGCTAATGTGGAACTTTCCAAAATACCATTTTACGCACAAAAAATTCCCTAACAAAAATACTATAGTTAACTTTAGTTTATTATATTGAACATTTTATTTTTGACAATATAAAAACTTTGATTTACGATAGTGAACACTTTGACTCTTCCATTTACTTTAGTGAACACTTCGACACTTTTATTGCAGCCCGGAGGACCGGGCTGCTCTATACATATAAGTATAAGTGTTGGTGTATGGGGATTGGGGTGTGAGTAGTTATGTAGGATTTAAGGTTTCCTAAACATTGAAAAGATTATTAATCAGAATGTTATTTCCGTTTATGAATTAAGAGATACATAATATATTTACTTCCATAAAGTGAATCTGTAAAAATAGATATGTTTTTATATAAAGTTACTTATCATTTACTATCGAAACAACTTGAGGTCCCTTTTTTTAGAACATCGAATTTTACTTCTCGGATAAAAACGTACTCTGCACAGTTCGTGTTTTATATTCTAAAATTCAAAAATTAATAATTTTTTAAATATAAATGCTGCGTGTGTCTAAATTCAATTTATATTCTATGCAGCCAACATTTACTTGAGGAATTGATCAAGTTTAAAATAATATCGTTTTTGATTGATTTTTATCTGACTACAAGTTTTTAAAAATATTTGCGACTATCGTCTCCATGAAGTAGACGCATGTACTTTTACACATATCGAGGCGGTTTGTTAATCAAGACTCATTTTCATTGTTTACTTTATATACGTACATGTATTTCCAGGGCGACAATTGATGGTTATATCATTGTATACTAAAGTGATAACTATGAAAACTTTGATTTAACTATAGTCTCCTCAAGACATGTATACATGTATATATAATAAAAAGTTTTTGCTTTAGCGCAGAAATAATCTTTCTTCCTCGAATATTAATTCTTGAATGAAATCAGACACATTATAAGCCCGATTGCTTTACTCTATCCTCAGTTCCCTGGCGTTCTCTCCCTTCTTTTACTCACTCTATCGGCTACCAATTTGCTTTTGATTTGGTTTTTTTTTTAATATTTGCGACAAGGTGTTCCAATTATCTGATCAATACATGGCACATGTTAACACCTAACAGTCACCTTAAACAATTCATTTTAAGCATAGTAGTATTTCTGAGATCCATCACTGTTCACCATGCATCTCTAATTTTATCACTTGACCATAAAGTTAATTGATATAAAAAAACTTATTTGTGTCCTTTATATCTGGTGCAAAATTAAGATCGTCATCATTGCAGGCCATCTGGTCAAAGAAGAGGGCTACTTTTTTCACATAAATGAAAGTTGAATAATTGTTTTGGTTACTGAACGTCAAATAAAATATTTTAGTGCATTTTAGTTTTAAATTATGTCTGTGTGAATACTCAGTGGAGAGTAAAAGATACACACTTAAAGCTGAACACGATTCGTGAAAATGTTACAGTATTCGATTATCTGAGTGCCCCAATATACACCGCTGTTCAGTTCAATCAATTATCACCGGTGTAGACGGGCGCCTGCTACTTATCATCCGTAGGAACCGGGAGGGGGCGGGGGCCGAATAATTTTGCCGATCTATATAAATAAATTTACATTTATTGAAACAATCAACAAATAAAAGATACTGTATTTTATCAGTAGAGCACAAAATAAAATCCTAAAAGACCTTAAGATCAATTCAGTGTCGCTCTACATTATGTGTATTACTAAAAATACAATATCTACATTCCCCCGTAAGCTTGTTTAAAGAGATGAGTTTAAAGACCTTTTTTAAAAGCGGAAACAGAATTGGAACGTCTCAGCCACAGTAGGGTAAAGAGAATTCCATAGTGAGGCGGCGTACGTAACAGTTTTAACTTTAGGAACATCCAAAAGAAAAGAACTCTGTGTACGTAAGGGCCTGAAATGAGATTATATTTTGAGAAGCTCGGACAAGTAATTTGGAGCACGCTTGTTTCATGCATTATATACAAAAAGAAGTATTTTATATTGACTTCTGTATTCGACAGGAAGCCAGTAAAGATTTTTCAAGATTGGGTCAAGTGATCAGATTTCCTGGTACGAGTTATCAGCCGCGCGGCAGTATTTTGAACTTTTTGCAGTTTGTTCACAAGTTGCTTATTTTACACCAAACATCAATCAGTTCGCATAATCGAGTCGGGAACTCACAAGTGAATTTATCAAAGTTTTACATGCGTAGTCTGTGATGTACGGACGGAGTCGGATGCAACCAATTTTTCGGATGTTATTAAAACATGTTCTAACAATTGAACCGTAGTTTTTCTCTATACTTAGAGTCCGGTTGATAAATGCTCCAATTCTCTTCAAAAGGGAGAGCCAATAATCGAGCTTTCTCCAAAAGCAAGATTGATTGTATAAATTTCCTTTATTTGATGTTTTTAAATAGCTTTTTGTTTTTCTATAGTTTTCAATCAATCGGCAAACTTATTGGGGGAAACGGACCTCCGTGCCCTTCCTGGTTCTACGGCTATGCCAAACGTGAATATCTGTACATCTTTATAAGAACAAACTTATGTTTGAATACTAACAATTTCTGATCGCGGCAATGTATCTTTTTAAGAAAAGACTTTTTAAAATAACATTTAAAGCTGCAGTGTAAAGGTTGGACAAATCAAACTCCACTTGCTGGACTGGAATGTTTAAAAGTATTAAGATTACTTTTTAAAATAAAAAGATTAAACCTTTACTCAGGTTTCAGAAAACAAAAAGGAAATTTTATAAAGTATAATATGTTAAATCAAAAATTGTTCTAAATGGATAAATTGAGCAAGTTTTAAATCAAGATGAATTCAAAAATTTAATATTTAATTTTTGAAATGAAAAATCAAAGAACAAAAGTCAATGTATGGTAATACAGAGGAAATTTAGACTAAAATATTAATTTTTCAATTTTGTCAAAAAAATTTATTTCTTGCAATATTAATCACAAAGTAAATGTTACAGGTATTTTTAATCATCATTTTGCAAATATGTGTTTAAGCTCATAAATTATTTCAAATAATTGAATGCTGTGAAACAAAGAAATTCAAAAATATGTACAAAAACCAATCCAGACAACATATCTCAATAATTTGATCATTGACCCCATATGATATAGATACCAAAAAATTAAGGGCAACAAAAATAATCTGAGGGTATAAATAGTTTAGAGTTCTTATTAGTCAGATTTTTGTAATATTCAATTAAATATGCGGGAAAAAAATATAAATATGACAGAGGAAATTCGGACTGTAATAATTATCACATTTATGACCCAAACTCCAATCATTTCTATATATAAAGCAACGCTGTTCCATTGCTATAATCTTTCATAATTTAAAGAGTTTAGTTGCTTGTAATATTTTGTGTGTATAGAAAAATATGGCCATAGTGTGAAAAATTGAGGTATTTTCCGAGAAATACTCAGGGGCTACTAGAATGAAAAGTAGGTCATTGACCTAGTTATTTTAAATTGAAATTTAACAAAAATCATAGGTGTACAATGTGCAATAGGTAGTTCTTCGTTCTTATCAGTGGAAATCATCTTATACCTTAACCACTTAAACCTGTTAAGAAATTCATCTTTAGCAATAAAACAGTAGAATCAAACATCTTAAATAAAGTTAAAATGATAAGCGTTTAAAGCTACAAACCTTTTCTGCTGAATTCATAGCATTGTGTTATTATAGTCTTTCTTTTTTTATCATCAAACATTACAAATCTGTAGATTAGCGTCAGATAATTTTTTTTATGAAAAATTTGATGATACATATACCATTCACCCAATTCTAGTGGTATTAACTACGTCATTTTTTAATGGTTTTTTACTTGTTTGAATTTTCAACACAAATAAATCTTTTATTTATGTTTCAATATTATTTTATTTTTTTTACAATATAAAAGTCAACACATATTGAAAATTTCTTACAGTAACTCAGTAATTGTGTGATAAAACAATTGTAAATTTCATTTCCAATACCATTGAAATTTGCTCATTTTAGGAATGCGAAATCCCATTTGTTTGAAATAGAGCAGCTTGCTATTCCACGTGACTTTTTACAGGTTATGGCGATTCCTGTTCTATTTGTACTTTACTTATTAGAAAAATTTATAGATTAATATTATAATTCTGATAATTGTAGCAGTCTGTATCTGATTCAATGGAATTTGTTTGAGTGAGTTTTGGTAAGCGTAATATGCAGCCTTGAAGTTCCCTGTCATGCAGTAACAAATTCCTAAAATTTGCCATGAAATGTCTCCAAGCACGAAACCTTCAATAATGTTATTTTGAATTCTGTTCCAAAGGTCATTCAAAGCTGTTTGTACTCTCGTTGAATCAACATGAATGTAACACAAAATTTCTAGCATGTATAGCAACACAAAAGGTGGAATTTGTAATATAGGCCATCCGCGATTTACAGACAATTCTATCAGTAATTCATTGATATAAAGAGAACTGATAGTTTTGGAAAGGGAAATTCGCCCTGCTATGCCTTCATTCATCTTTGTAGACCAAGATTTTCCTCCTAAAACCTGAATGTACTTCTCTCTGTCTCCTATATATGCTTCAAACATCACATGTGGTTTTGATAACTTGACCTTTGTCATCTCTATAATAGATAAAGCTTCTGTGTACCTGCATGTTTTGTAATAGTACATTGCTAAATACAACGCACGAGAAAAACTACCAAACCTGGAAGATAGTTTTAGCATGTTACGTGAAATCTTGTCAGTAATGTACCTCTGTTTGTTGACACCTCCGACACTGTACATGCTGTGTAATATAAAAGCATTGATGGAAAGAGCACAGCACGTAACATTCTGCAATGTGGCAACTTGGTATTGTGTCAAAGGTACATTTATAAGCTTTTCTTCAGGGTGTAATCGACGGAAACAATTGTAATTTATCTCCTTAAACAGTTCTCGATCAAATTCATCCTCAGAGATCAACATCTGCTCATCTATACTGACGGTTTGTCTAGGATTATAAAGTACACTTAAAATATGCGCCCTGATTGATGAACAGTGCAACAGACATGACACACCACCTTTCTCATACAATGTATACAGTCTAAGAAATAAAATCATTTGTGAATCACCATGGACTTTAGACAGAAACATATTGTTTTCTGAAATGAAAAAGTTAGGACACACTCCCTCATACACCCATTTCAGAATAAGTTTAAAGCAAACCCAGAAACACTGCAGGAGATTTTGGGGGTTCCAGTGAAATACTGTGTTTTGTTGAATCGCCCAAAAGACTGCTGTCTTCATATGATAAGAACACAGAATTTTCTCTTCACTATTTAAGCCATTATTAATTACATCCTTTAGGAACAGTTTCAGTAAACCATAAATTAAAAACTGAGCAGAAACACTGCAGGAGATTTTGTGGGCTCCAGTGAAATACTGTGTTTTGTTGAATCGCCCAAAAAACGGCTGTCTTCATATGATAAGAACACAGAATTTTCTCTTCACTATTTAAGCCATTATTAATTACATCCTTTAGGAACAGTTTCAGTAAACCATAAATTAAAAACTGACAGTGGTTCATTGAATATATAAGTTGTTTTTCTGCCAGAGAGAAAGATATCCTCCATTCATTATCTACATGATTTCCTAGACTGTGTCCTATTGCAACAAAGTGGCATCCTTTTTTGACAATATCGCGGACCACATGAGGTTTGGGCCATGTCCGACATCTGTTTTCCCATGAAGAGGCGGATGGGGGCCAGGATCTGCTCTGAAAGGTGTGGGCCACATCAATTTCCTGAAGTCCATATATTGCTAAATTTCTACATGGACCATGGATGACAGTATTTTGCTTCATAAATGAAGCCATGTTTTGTTTAAATTTTAAGCTAGAGATATAAAAGTTATTTTTCATCACTACACATAACAACCGAAAATTATCTAGTAATGCCTGTTTATTTAGCGGAAGCCATAACAAAGTGAATCCTGGCGGGCTATCAGAACTGTCTGAAACAATCAATGTTTGATTTTGTTCATTGTAAAATCGTAACAGAGAATCGTCCCATATCACGTGGTGATAAGGATGCCAGCACATGTAGTCTCTGTCAGATCCTGATAGTCTGAATCCTTCTCCGTAACTTCCACTTGTCAAGACGGTAAGTGGCTTTTTTTTATTTTCTTCATTCTGTATCATCTCAATGATGTCTACAACATCTCTCCTCATGGCCACTTGTTCTAATGTTCCCACTATGTTACAGAGTCCGACAAACAAGGACTCTGACAAACGTTCCAAACATTTTTCACTAAAACAAAAAGTTTAATAAAACTTTATTATCCAGATTAAATTATTTTTAGAAAATGTACTCTTTATGAACTATTTGCAAACGTACTGATAAATTGATCGAATTATCATAGAGAAAATACCCCATTTAATAAATAATACTCACATAGTATTTCTTCCTGAGTAAGAAGAAGAGAACAAAGCCATGTGTATTTGATATTTTCATGTGATCCTCTCAGCACGGAAGTTCTTACCAAAAAAAGCTGATAGTACAACCAACATCACTGAAAATACATTTCCTAGTGATATAAATACTCAATCATAGCTGACAAAACTCAAACAATTTTTCGTTTTTTTTTCCAAGTTCTTTTCATATTTAATAAAAACCAATTCCTTAAATGACAGCGTGTTTTATCAATCACAAAAAAGGAATATTTGTTGTAGGAGATATATTAAAGACCCAATTTTTTACCGTATGGTTACCTGAGGTGGGGGAGTGGTTTAGGTAACAGTGGTGTTATTTACCTGGAGACCACCAATACCCAAGATGTCAAAAATCTGTAGCACATGTAGCATTACACAGGAAGTCTGTTTTTGGTAATCAGGGTCAACATTACGTGTTTTGTGTCCAATTTTTAGTGAAACTCCTTAAAATAATTAAATTATTTCCATATAAAATTATTTGTATACTAAATGCACTCAGTAATCTTTTGAAGAATAAAATCATAAAGAAATATCGTTTTATTATTTTTTTTGTAAAAAAAAAAATCAAGTGTAAAAACTAGAAAGCAACCAGTTCTACATAATACTTTTTTTAATCTTCAGTAGAATTAATCTCCATGATTAAAAGTGTACATATTTTGAAATTTAAAAAAAATTCCATTCACCCGTCGCATGAGCATTTACCGCGATTGGAAGATTTTTTAATTTTTCTGGTCAGCAATGTTCATTGTTGTCCATATTATTCAATACACTGTATTTCCGAGTGTATGTGTGTTAACAAACTTTTATTGTTTGAAAGATTTCTTTTTAGGCTCGATCTTTCTTCGTTATCTTCACCTTTTCATTACGAATATAGACATACGATAGAGGAAATTTGAGCAATACAATTCTGACATTTCTTTACAACCAGAGACGTCTAGATCTTTGTTAACAACATCATGTAGATTCAATCCATTATACGAAGATAAAACATCTTTTGTAAACCATGCCGCTAGTGCTGAATATTTTTACTTTCTTATATATACATGTTATTGTTCTATTTTTTTCATTATTTTTTTAATCGGTGGACTTCCATTTGCGGTAAGTAGAGTTTCTGTGGACGACCTAAATATTTCTAGAGATATCTCGGACGACATGTCACTTTCAAGTACCAAACAGTCGTGAGGATTAACAAATATTTTTTGAAATCAGTGTTTTGATTATCTAATCTTAATTATTTTTTTTAGATAAATTCCTTACTGGTTTTGTAACCTGTGTGTATCAGCTGTGAACACAAGGCGGGTACATGAAAGTGTTTGATGCGTGACCAGGCAATCGTTTTCAAAATATGCAAATTCAGTAAACAGGAAGCACAGGTAGCTGGGTTGTCAATCAAATCAGAAGCTATTGTTTTTTTTAATGATTGACAGGGGTAAATTATTGATCTTGAGTTAGGTAGATTTTGGGGTCATCAACATAAATTTGGGTATTTAAGTGAATCAAATTATGATTTCTATTGTTTATGATTCAGATTCAGTACGAAGAAAATCATTGTAGCATTCAGAATTAAACCTTTAACTTGTATGTTTTCTAAACAAAAAAAAAACAACAAATAAGGTTAATCTTGTTCATAAATTTTATTTTCTGCCTTTATTATTTATTTGAATAGAATAGTTTTTGAAATATTAAAAAGTTCGCTTTTTTGGGAGGGTGACTTTGTCATTTCTGGATGATATGATAGGTAGCGGTAATGAGTTGCATGTGGAAATAGTCTTGTTAATAAAATGTAGCCTGCGCCCAAATTTCGAAGAAATGTAATGATTATGAGGATTGAAAAGTTTGGCAATGTAGCGGTAATGTCGACCCCCCAAATAAATGTTCATATTTCCCTCACGGTCATAAATAAACATACTAGTATAACACAGATTTCCGTATAGTGGTGATTGTGTCTAAACATTGATAAAGACTAAAATTTACAATCTAAGTATTTTGTCATTAGGTAAGAATATAAACGAGTACCAATTTTATCTTGAAAAATGGTAAAAAGAAAAACAAAAACAAAAAACATTACAGCGAGATATTTGGTCAGGTCAATATTTTAGGTATTTTTGTAGTCTAAATTCTTTTGTAATATTTATATGTTATTATTATAAACCAATGTGTTTTATTGTCCAAAGTTATATCCTGAATAAACTTGATAACACAAAGAGGACTTTAATAGCAACATAAATATTCACATGCTTTGTTTTCAACATTTATAGATCCTAACCAACTTATATTTATACATACATTCTGATAATATGAAAATTTATTCTTAATTTTATTAAAAAAAAGTTAAAATGATAAGCCGTATGTGGTGCAGTGGTTAGAGAGTTGTCTATAGATTTGTGGGGTAAGGAGTTGATCCTTCTTTCACGGGTTCGAATCCCAGTGGGTTTAGTTATGAGAATGATAAGCTTTCGTTACTTTCACATTTTATTTGATGAAGGAGAAATAAAAGAACACATAGGAGAATTACATGTATAATTATAGATGAAGCACCGTAGAGGTTTTGTTATGAAGGAAATTTTTCAAAATTTAAGCATAAATGTTTAACAAAAAAGTTAGGCCTTATCAAATAGTCAACATTTTTATTTCCATGCTTCAAATGTGTTAGAAAAAAATTAATCATGATAATTAAATGTATGACAACCTTGATATGTGGGATCAAAGTCTACATACTCCATCTTTTCAGGCGATGTACATGGATGGGGGCTACTTAGATATCATTGTAGTCAAGTGTTAGATTTGTCTGAAATTCATTTAGCTATATCATTGCAGCACAAGAACTAAAAAAGTCTTAAATTCTCTAATTTTTTTAGATTATTAGGTGCCTTCACAATATAGATAAACATGATGAGCTATACTTAGTATTTAGTAGCACAAACACACCACTCTGAACTCTTCTAACTTTTATAGAAAGGATGCCTGAATCATAACGATAAACATAATGAGCTTAAGGACAGATGATACAAACAAAATGATATGGATGTCTAAAGTGGTATAAATTTGTTTTCATCATTTTATTGTTTTAAATAATGCAAAAAATGGATTTATGAATTATTGAAAAAATGTCAACGTTCTGTCTTGTTCAGAATTCTTTCTTCGTACAACCATCTTTACTAATCTAAACAAGTTTTTGTCAATTAAAATCCCATAAAATCTATGCAGTTAAACATTAATTTTACTTTTAAAAACATGACTTAAGTTGTTGTTTTCAAGTTAATTTGTATCAACTGTCCTCAACGTTACTTCAGCCAGAAAAAAAATAAGCTGATTCAAGCTTTTGTCGAAACCTTCACTTGCTGTGGCCTTCAACTCGACATTTAGATATATCGACGACGTATTGTCAATTAATAATGATAATTTCCATTCCTACGTCGACACGATATATCCTGGTGAGCTTGAGATAAAAGATACCACAGAGTCCGACACTTCTGCTTCATACTTGGATATTTTACTTGAAAAAGACACTAATGGTAATCTAACAACCAAGCTATATGATAAACGTGATGACTTTAACTTTTCTAACTTTTCAACTTCCCTTACTTATGCAGCAATATTCCTTCATCACCTGCATACGGAGTATATATATCTCAGTTGATTCGATACGCAAGAGCATGCTCTACGTATGAACAATTTCTTAAACGAGGTAAATTATTGACAAGCAAGTTGATGAAACAAGAATATCAACAGTCTCGTTTAAAGTTATCATTTCGTAAGTTCTATGGTCGATACAATGACCTTGTCAGCAAATGCAATTTATCATTGAATGAAATGCTGACTGACGTTTTTCATACCAATTGTGAGTCCATTATTTATACACTGAATTGACGACGGATTTTTTTCCGTTATTTCCTGATTATGACAACGAGCACACGGCGGGTGTGACCGGTCGGCAGGGGATGCTCACTCCTCCATGGCACCTGATCCCACCTCGAATGTTTCGGAGGTCCGTGTTTGCTCTGCTCTAAATTTGTATATTGTTTAATGGACGTTGAGATTGAATACTGTTCGTTATTTCCATATCATTCTTGTACAGCAATGTACTATTTAAAAAAAATTATTTAGTCCACTATGACCAGAAAACTTTCAGTTATTGCCTGTATTCAAATAAGGAAAAACCTGCTGATCTATTTGCAAGCCTCGTTTTGTTTATTTTTTTTAATTTGGTATCAATTCACAAAAAAGACTAAGCAATATAAATTTTCTTGCATAAGCTTTTCTTAAAATTGTGATCTTATATTATAAAAAAGTGTCTGTTTTAAATTCAATAATGAATCAGCAATGGCCTTAGATAACTAATGAAAAGTGACCATCATTGTCCATTATGCGTCTATTCGTTTTGATAATTAATATTTCCTCCTATAATCTCACAAAATAAATAACTGGTATAAAATAAATTCAGTACCTATATGATCATCAACAGAACGTGGAGTTTTCCATCTTTATAATTTTTTATTTATTTATTAATTTATTGTCACCTTCAGATTATGCTTCAAAATAGAAGCATTCATGTGAAGACAGATGTCTACTTTATTTACTTAGATAGGTTTGTGGGATTTTCGTCAGCCCTGTAATCAATTTGTTGTCATTACCAGCTGAGAGTTTCTAGACCTCTAGTTTCTCTTCATTCTTATCGTCACAAAACAGAAATGAAACACTTAGGAGAAACTTTTAAAACAATTTTCATCAAACGGTCTAAGGATGAATGCAGTAAGATAAATGGGATATTTATAAACCAATGTTTTAGTATGAGGAAGATTTATATTATATGGAAAATGGCATATTCCTAGCTCAAAAAATTAGTAGAGAAAAACTTGGTTCAATAGAATGCAAGACTGAACTGTAAAATTAATACTTTTATGTCACATGTATACCTAAGTACTTCGATACTAGCTTGAATAAGGAAATTGATTACAAAATTAAGGATTATATCTCCCTCATGCATAGCTCTGTTCCTTTGACGTATTTAGCTCTATTCTTTGATACCCTTTGATTTTAGCTCTTCAAAGTTTTTTATTTAAATATTTCGGATTCTGGCATGAGCATCACTAAAGAGTCATACGGTAATTAGCCTAAATGTGCATCTGGTGCATCAAGATAAGTACCATGAAAAATTTAAATGATTAAAAGAATGATAAGTGTTCTCTAGATTGGTCTGTTATATAAAATTCAGTACAACGCTTTCTTTGTCCCCTTTTTTCTCCTCACTAGTCGCAAACAATGTACATTGAAAGTGTCACCTTGTCTGATTTTTAGGGAAAAAAAGTTCATTTCCTGAGGATGAATGTTTAACTTATGATAATGTGGAACTTTCCAAAATACCATATTAAGCACAAAAAAGTTTATTGATCAAGGTTGTGAAATATATCACAACTTTTCTTAAGACATTAATATAAAAAAAAATGTTTGTTTTAGCACAGAAATAATCTCTCTTCCTCGAATGTTAAATCTTGGTGAAATAAGATTTTAAGTTAGTCCGATTGTTTTACTCAATCCTTTGTTGGAGTTCTCTCCCTTCTTTTACTCACTCTTTTGGTTACCAAATATTTTAGCTTTGTTGTTTTTTAGCTCTACTGGTCAGTAATGCGTCCGTCGTCCGTCCGTCTGTCTGTCTAGCTGTCTGTCTGTCTGTCCGTCTGTCTGTCTGTAAACAATTTTTCAAAACTCCTCCTACAGTTTTGGTCTGATTTCAATATAACTTGGCACACAGGTAGACTACACAAAGATACATAATTCTTTGTATCGGTTTTGATTTCGATGTACGGTGTTGCCATGGTTACTAAAAATAGAAATTTTGAAGAAAAACATTCAAAATGTTACTGCTCCTACAGTTTTGGTCTGATTTCAATATAACTTGGCACACAAGTAGACTACACTAAGATACATAATTCTTTGTATCGGTTTTTGATTTCGATGAACGTGTTGCCGTGGTTAATAAAAAGAGAAATTCCTGTGAAAAACATTCAAAATGCTATTCGTCCTACAATTTTGGTCTGATTTCAATATAACTATGCACACAAGTAGACTACACTAAGATACATAATTCTGTGTATCAGTTTTTGATTTCGATGAACGGTGTTGCCGTGGTAAATTAAAATAGAACTGTCTGTTAAAAACATTCAAATTGTTACTCCTCCTACAGTTTTGGTCTGATTCCAATATAACGTGGCACATAAGTAGACTATACTAAGATTCATACCTGTAATTCTGTATCGGTTTTTGATTTCGCTGAATGGTGTTACCGTGGTTACTAAAAATAGATATTTCTGTGAAAAACATTCAAAATGCTACTACTCCTACAGTTTTATTCCGATTTTAATATAACCTGGCACACTAGTAGACTGCAATAAGATACATAGTTCTATTTATCTGTTTTGGATTTAGATGATCGATGTTGCCGTGATAACTAAAAATAGAAATTTCTTTGAAATACTTTCAAAATGCTGCTATATGTACAAATACAGTTTGAGTCTGATTATTATATAATTTGGCATGCATGTAGACTACACTGAGATACATAATTATCAGTTTTGTGTTTTTGATTTTGATTATTGATGTTGCCATAGTAATTTAAATTGAAAATTCTGTAAAAAAATTTATTAAAAGCTACTACTACAGTTGTAGTCTTATTTATAGCTTTTGTAAAGTTTTAGTCCCAACTGCTTCTTTTCTCTTTATTTATTATAAGTACAAACCAGTAGAGCTACAGTCTTGACAGAAATTTCTGGTTTAACATTTGCTACGGATTGCGCCATTTATATCTGACCAGTACATAGCGGGTGTTATCACTTAACAGGGGGTACTTACTCTTCTTAGGCACCTAATCCCACCTCCGGTCTTTTCAGAAGTTTGTGTTTTTGCCTCGGTCTTTTCAGAAGTTTGTATTTTGCAATGGTCTTAAGATTCATGAAGGTGTTATTCGATTATTACCGTCTTCCTTGGAAGACGGTATTATATAGTTGAAGTTTTTTACAGTCTTCGGACTATGCACTTTCTCTCTTTTGTGATTGGTAGAAATTGCATGATGAGAAAATTTTCAGTTATTTCATTGGTTGAAATGCTGTTCAAGGCAAGGGAGATAACTTTCTGATGATCTATTTCCAATCTTTAAAAAAATGACAAAACGAACAACAAAATCAGCAGTAACTATTTCTTAATAACATGATATTTTTTATAGCAATAAATAAAAAAGGTCTCTTTAATTTCATTATAAATAAAATTTTATAGTTATTGCTTGCAGGCTTTACAATTTGTTATTATTCTTTTCCCCTTTCTTGTTTGAGGAGTGAATGTGAATCAGCCGAGGTTTGCCGAAAGCTTTCGGCCAGTCAAATTTTACGGCAATCGGCAATCCTCGGCTGACTCTGCTACGCTCCATTCAAACCTCGGATGTGTATTAGTGGAGGAATACGCAACAGATCCTTATATTTCTCCGCCGGAAACTGCCTTATCACTCATATATCATATTCGCTCTGGATAACGTTCTTCGAAAATGGTTCTCAATTTGTACAATTCTTTATCGTAAACAGGTTTTGATTACATCCTCATGTTAACAGGCTTTGAAAGCAAGAAAAAACTGTTGAGTGTGCCACAAAATAATGTATGACATTTGAATGAAATTCAAATAAATTCAAATAAGATCACATGACTGAATCAGCAAGATGGTAGATCACCTTTGACGTTCGAGGTTATGTGCGAGGTACGAGTCATCCGAGGAAATCCGAGTGAGTTTACGGAGATGACCGAGCGACAACCGTGGTAGGGCTAATGCCCGTAAAAAACTACTTAGAAATACAAAATCAAGAAATTCAAAAGAATTTACAGCCTGTTAAGTGTAGATCTGTTTACTGTTTAAAATTGTTGCTAAAGACGGTAAGCTTTTTTGAAAAGCTCTACTTGTTTATTCGCTATACATGAGGGCCTCTTGATATAGGCCTTTAAGCTGCCGCTAGGGTTCGCTGTTATGAACGATAACTTATTGCTGAAACTTTTCAGAGCAGGTCAGAGGTATTTAACTGTTTATACGCAGGTCATTTTTTAAGCATTTCCCAAGTGATTCTTTGCTCTCAGTAGAATTTGTTCTAACTTGATTAAATGTTTATACTCGGTCGTTCTTCTTCGTGTTGATTAACACAAATAAGACAATTAATTGTTGCATTTGCATGTAAAGGTATATCTACTTATATAGGAAGCGCAAAAGTGCGCACACAAAAAACATAACATTAAATTTTCTTCTTATAAAAATCGTCAAAGATAGTTAAAAATATTGAATATGGTCTGTTCCCCCATGCATCTGATCCTGTTATTTCAGGTAGAATGAAGGCATTCTCCTTCTTTTGATCAACACTTTTGTGTACAAAGCAATGTAAGAATCCCTTTTGTGTACATAACAATACCAATGCTGAAGCAGCCTACATGTATATGTCATTCCTATAAACGATAACTCATAATTCGGCACTTTGTTGGTCATTTTTTACACCTGAGTTACCTGTCCTTAAAACACAACATCGTACAAGTCAATTATAAATAATTTAACTTTTTGATGATTTAATTAAAGATATGCATAAGTTTTTGTCATTTTTGTTAATTTCATGTACCTATAAATCTATCTATAAAATGTTTTCACCATATGTGCAATTTGAAAAGCAGTACTTGTGCTGTTTTTTAGTAAAATTTTGTTAATCATGAATAATATGTATGCAGACACTTTGCCATTATGTCAAACGGATCTGCTTCTGCAGAAGAAGGAAATGGAAATAACGAACAGTATTCAGTCTCAAAGTCCATAAAACAATATAAAATAAGAGCAGAGCAAACACGGACCCCCGAAACATCAGAGGTGGGATCTGGTGCCATGGAGGAGTGAGCATCCCCTGCCGACCGGTCACCCCTGCCGTGTGCTCCGTCAATTCCGTGTTTAAATAATGGACTAACAATTGGTATGGACAACGTCAGTCAGCATTTGACTCAATGATAAATTTGCTGACAAGGTCATTGTATCGACTTTAGAACTTACGAAATGATAACTTTAAACGAGACTGCTGATATTCTTGTTTAATCAACTTGCTTGTCAATAATTTACCTCGTTTTAGAAATTGTTCATACGTAGAACATACTCTTACGTATCGAATCAACTGAGATATATATACTCCGTATGCAGGTGATGAAGGTATATTGCTGCATACCCCCGGTAAGTAAGGGAAGTTGACGATAGAAAACTTAAAGTCGTCACGTTTATAACTTGGTTGTTAGGTTACCATGCATTGGCGTATTTTTCATGTAAAATATCCAAGTATGGAACAGATGTGTCGGACTCTGTGGTATCTTTTATCTCAAGCTCTCCGGATATATCGAATCGATGTAGGAATGGAAATTACAATTGTTAATTGACAATACGTCGTCGATATATCTGAAGGTCGAGTTGAAGGCCAAGCAAGTGTTTTCTTCTTTTCACGCATAAGATTTTACATAAGATTTTACACAAATTAATACAAATACAAAATTAGGTCTGCTCATAACGGAGCGCAATTGGTTCCCATGGGAATTCCAATAGATTGTTGGAAGACCTGGTATCCAAAAACCACATAGATATTGTCAATCAGAAACTCAAGCATCTTCTTGATGTCAACTTCAGAATACTTGTGTGTGCAATCAGAATCTTTTTTAACAAAATAATTTTGCAAATGACCAAAGACCAGGTAAAAAATTTACGAGATTATTTTTATTTAAAAAGCAGCTGTCAATGATATCAAAAGCCTGGATTTTAATTTATCATGGGGAATGGTTTTGTATAAAGTTAAAAAGTCGTAAGTTTTTAAGCTGTTGATTTTGGTAAAATCTTGTGATATCAAATCGTCCAAAAGTTCTTTTGAATTTTTTAGTATCAAAATCTGATTCACACCACTTCTTGAAAATACTGTTGCACAGTACTCTTAAAGTTTTTCCTTCACTATGTCACTATCTTAGTGAAGAGTAACGAAAGAGGCTGGGTTGAACATTTACTGGAATCCGCAATGTATCTTTGTTTGTAAGGATTCTTATGAAGTTTGGGAATCCAATATATATAAGATAGTTCAAATTCGTTTTGGCTCTGTGGAATATTAAAATATTCATAACTGACGTATTGCTTTTAAAGAATTTCTTCCTTAGAAAGGGAAATTTGAGTATAGGACTTTTACGACAAGCACTGACTTCTACAGTTGACAGTTTTCTTGGACATTTAAACTTGCATCATGTACGGAAGTACATAATTGATAAATGCATAAGAAAACCTTTCTAGTGGTCAAGGGTATGGTTTTGGGGGCACTACCATGTGGTGACAGGGAGTTAAGGGTAGGGGGTTGTCAATTTCTTCAAGGACAACTTATATGTGCATTGAAATAACCCTTTATTTTCATTTAATTAAATGTTGAGCTAAATATTAATATCATAAAAAAGCTACCGTATATAGCCCTAGTGTAAAAGTAAGCGTCAACTGTAAAAGTCAGCGCTCTTTGTAAAAGTCCACTTGTAGGATTAACACCTGTAGAATTAAATCCAAGTTGTTCTAGAATAAAATTTATATAATGAGTCTTTACAAACAAAGACAATCTTGTTACCTGCTTTGTCAGCAGGGACCAGTACGTAATGATCATGTAATCTATCTAATTCTTTTTTTCATTTCTGGTTTATTGAATACAGGAGGATAGATGGTTTTCATATTGACCCTCAATCTTTAAAAACATGACTTTAACATGGATCTGATATATTTAATCCATTCTGACAAGGTGTCAATGTCTTCTTTTTCATATCTGTCCCATCGTCTGGCGTAATTTTCAACAGAATCCATTATATTAATGAAATTCTGATGCCAGTTGGAGGATCGGGGTTCCCTATATTTAGGACCTTTTAAAATAAGTGATCTAAGGTAATCATTATTAACTATATTTACGTCACCTGTAATATTGTGTCCAGTAGGACTATAGTTATAGGGTGATGAAGAACATGAATACGATAGAGTATTATGTTTCAGTTGCTCTGTATCCATAAGATAGGGAATGTAATCCGTGCTAAAATCAAATTTTTGATAGACAATAAAATGTTTGATCTTTTTTATGCGATAGCATATACTTAATTAAACTTGACTTTCAAAATCCCTTCAGTATATGGGTCCTTAATTATAGTGGCATGTGTTATAATACAATACAAAGAGAAACATTCAATACAATCAATTCAAACACCCGGACCTATATGTCACTTTGAACAAAAAAAATAGAAAAATATACACATATACACAAAATATTATTGTGCCTGGTTTTACTCTTAAAACGAAAATCCAGGAGCCTCCAGGGGCCCCAGACCCCTTGCCTCAAAAAGAATTATCCACCCCTCCCCCCACCCCCAATCACAAAATTTGTATCCGCCCTTGCTCCGTCTTTTAAGGCGATGTACATGTATGAAGTGGGATGGGGGGATGGGGCTAGGATCGAGACATCATTGTAGTCAAGTATGTTAGAAATGTCTGTAATTCATTAAGTTATATTATTTTAGCGCTTTAATAAAAAGAAAAGAATTCTTAAATTTTCTTATTTCCATAGATTTGGTGTCTGCACAATATAGATAAATATTATGAGCTATATTTAGTATTACTTAATGCATATAGCACAAAAACAACACTCTGAACTTATCTAACTCTTATAAAAAGGATGCCTGAATCATAACGATAAATATTATGAGCTAAAGGACAAATGATAAACCCCCACCCCCCAAAAAATGAATGTCAAAATTGGTATATATATATTTTTTTTTATCTATTTTGGTTTTAAATTATGCGAAAAATAGATTTATGAATTAATAAAACTTTGTAAATTTTCCATCTTTTTCAAAATTCTACCATTCTGCAACTATTCTTTCTAATTTACACAAGTTTTTGTCGCTTAAAATCCCAATATTTGTTAATGTTTGTAATGTTTGAACTTTGGATGCATTAAAAATCAAAATCTATCCAGTGAAACATTAATTTTATTTTAATAAACATTGTTTTGTTTTGAACATAGTTTATTGTATAATTTATACGATGGGATTGGTAACAAGTTCTTGCAACTTAAAAACCTCTCCCTGTAATATATACAATAATTAAATTAGTGATTGCCAAAATAACAATTTAAAGTGTAAAGTTATACATATACAAGATAAATACAAAATATTTCAAGTTAATACAAAATATTTCAAGTTAAGACACTTACTTAAGATTCAGAGTTCTACAATAAGTAGATCTATAATGATACATGTAAATGATTACAATTATAACAGTTATTTGGAAAAAAAATATATATGACAATAATGATAATAAATAATAAACATGATCACAAGTAAAATTCTCGCATCATAAACAAACAAAGTTGTACAGATATTATTAAATGACAAAGAAACAGAAGAAGGAAAAAAAAAGAAAAACGGATCAAAATCTACCTGAATCACGAATGAACCTTTGGACAAAGTGAAATATTTTGTTATTCACATCAACTGACAATGAATCATTTCCAAATAATAAGAGATGTGAGTTGACTATTGCCAAGTGATTATATTGTAAAATATTGTTTAAGAGGCAATTTCTTGGCCGCTCATATTTTTTACATACAAAAAAGAAATGGTATACATCTTCAATTTGTCCACATGAACAGTTAGGAGAGTCAATTATATTTCTTCGATAAAGATCATTATTAAGTACACTACTGTGCCTTAATTTTGTGTGAATTATATTTAAATAGCGTTTCCCATATGAAAAATACAAAGGTGGCTGGTAATAAACATGACTAAAGTTGCATGTTGTTTTAAAGTTAGTTTGTATCATTTTCCCGCAATTTTAAAATTCTTGTATGAGCCATTCTTCTTAAATGTGTGATCTCATATTATTAAAAAGTGTTTGCTATAAAATCAATAATGAATCAACAAATGCCTTAGACAACTCATGAAAATAACTAGTGGAAAAATCATTTCAGTACCTATAGGAACGCCAATGTAATATTAAGTTTTCCACCTTAATTATTTCTATTAATTAATTTATTTATTTATTTATTTATTTTTTAATCTATTGTCACCTTCAGATTATGCTTCAAAATAGAAGCATTCATGTGAAGACAGATGTCTACTTTATTTACTTAGATAGGTTTGTTGGATTTTCGTCAGCCCTATAATCAATTTGTTGTCATTTCTAGGCCTATTTTTTCTCTATATTCTTATCGTCACAAAACAGAAATGAAACACTTAGGATAAACTATTTTGGACAATTTCCACCAAACGGTCTAAGGATGAATGTAATTAGATAACTGGGATATCTTTAAACCAATGTTTTAGTATGAGGAAGATTTAATATTATGTAAAAAAAAAATCCTTGCTATAAAATGGTAAGATATAAATCTGGTTCAATATAATGCAAGACTGAACTGTAAACTTAATATTTACCTGGGTCAGAGGAAATATGAAGATAAGAAATTAAATTGGAGACTGGACCCTAAAACTATACAAAATTTATCATTTCCTAAGCTCTAGTTAAATTACTAGTAAGCTCTGCAGTTGTACACATGTTTTGTATCTAGACGCTTGTACAAAAGCCTTTGATTGTATGTAGTGTTTTCTTTTTTATTTACTTTTGTGTCACATGTAGCGAAGTACTTCGGCACTAGCTGAAAATACGGTTATATGTTTTATCGCTGTGGTAAAACAAGGTTTATAACAAAAAAAGGATTATCTCTCTCATTCATAGATCTGCAGGCATGCTTATGAAAAAGATGCGTTTTCAGACGTGTCTTAGTATATGTATTGGGACACATCTTAGTAATATCTTATGACCCGCCTAAGGGTGTAAAACGAAAGCATCTTAGGAATACCTTAAGAATAGATGTCTTAATTTCCATCCTTAGTATATTTTTTTTGTAAAACAAGTCTAACATGACGTTCCTGTTTCTAGATTCCATCATATGCACTTGTTAACCGCTTATTTAAAGCTTTGGGTAATCTTTCAATATTTGCTATGGATTGCTTTATTTATCTGACAAGTACATGACGGGTGTTATCACTGAACAGGGGATACTTACCATTCCTAGGCACCTCATCCACCTCCGGTCTTTTCAGAATTTTGTATTTACCCTTTATTTAACAATTCATTTTATGGTAGTATTTTTGAGATTCATCACTGTTCACTATTTCTAACTTTATCACTTGACCATAAAGTTAATACTTGCACATATAAAAAACTGATTTGTGTCCTTGATAACTGGTGTAAAATGAAGATCACCATCATTGCAGGCCATTTGATAAAAGAAGGGGACAACCTTTTTTCATATAAAAGAAACTTGAATAATTGATTTGGTTGCTGAATGTCAAATAATATATTTTGTGGAATGTGGTTTTAAGGATACTTAACACAAACAAAAAATGGATGCACGGATTGATATATATTTTTTGACTGATTTTGATTTGAAATGACATAAATAATAAATCCCTGAAATATAAAGAAATCGTAGGTTTTCCTTGGTGCTAAGATTTGAGACTTTGTTTTGCTTCCTATATAATCCCATACAAAATTTTGCAGTAATTTCGAATTTTATGACAAAATCTTAAAAATTTTCCCAATTTTACTCGGTAAACATCATTCAGGTTGTCAATTTAAATGTAAGTCTATGAGAAATATTGCTGATTTCTGTAAAAAGTTTGTTTGTGTTATTTATCCTTAAATTATATCTGTGAATATTCAGTGGAGAGTTAAAAGATACACACTTAAGCTGAAAACTATTCGTAAAAGAAATTTGTCGTCATATTAGATTATTCACTTGCTATATCTGAGGGCCTCTATATAAGCCGCTCACTGTTCAATGTAATAAATTATAACCGGTGTAGACGAACGTATGCTACAGATCATGTTATGTTAAGAAGGTTGATCCCTTGATGGTATCGTTGATACTAGAAGTATGATCGAATATGGCATATCCAGCTTTAATATACTTTAATGTCTGAACCTCCCCCCCCCCCCCCCCCCCC
>PRKT01000070.1:984735-1020599 GCA_003671525.1 Saccostrea glomerata
CCCCCCCCCCCCCCCCCCCAAAAAAAACATTTATATTCTAGCACAGGCCAATTCCAAACGTAAACTATATGTACACATTAAGTATACATACTTAATGTTTGAACACTGGCATTTTCTGGTCGCAGCAATGTATCTTTATAAGGAAGGATTTTTTATAGCATTAAAACATCCAGTAAAGGTTGGGCGGATCGAACTCCACTTAGTTGACTGGAGCATTAAAAGTATTAACCACTAAAATTTTATAAGAAATTCGTCCTAAGCAATAAACTGTGAGTAGAAGTTGGATTTCCTGACGTAGAATTCAATCACAGATCTTAAATACAGTTAAAATAATTAGTCTTTAAAACAAAGACGATGTTGTCACAAGTCCTGTTTTCTGAATTCATAACATTGTGTTGTTTTATAGTCTTTCTAATTCTTTTATTATCTACTAATAAGAACCCTCTCTACATTGCACACTAAAGAGTTCTGATTCTAAGGTACTTTTCTGCAATTAGAGTGATCTACCCCTAGATCTAAATTCTAAAAGATGGAAATATACAATATATATTACTCAATTTGTAATTAATTCAAGTATTCCTAACATTTGAAAAGGCCAAGATAAATTAACTGAACTTGTTGTTTACACGTTTTTTTTTTCTTTATGGAAATTATTATCAGTGATTTCTTTTCACTGATACTATGTTGTCTTTGAACATTTTTCCCGGGGGTAAATGCCATGCACCATACTATAACCGCCCGTTTTATTGTCTATTACTCCACCTTGGCGATTACTAGGGAATTAGCTCAACACTCGCAATATTTTCCACATTTATTAAAGTTCATAAAACATATAACAATAATCTGGGGAATAGGCTACTCTTCACTCCGTACAATATGTATATGGGGAAACTCGCTAGATAATTAATTAAACGGACAGACAGACGAACCTTATGACAATGAGGTAAACGTTACGGCTTTTACGGACACTTCTTACTCTACATGTATCCTTTCTCTTACTCTGATTCTAACTAACTATATTTTATTAAGTAACATTTTATAAAACATTTTCTTTACTTTGATTGACATGTCCAATTATAAATTAATCAATATGTTCTGTCCAATCACTGTCAATCTTTATTACTCAAGACTGACCATCGCTAAAGGTTAACGCCCATTACTTGACCTGCGTTAATCCGCTAATTGTTACCTAAACGTTTTAACTCAATTAGTGTCAAACACTCTTTTGATCTTGAAATATATTGTCCATCTGTCCGCACTATCTGATAAGTATTTGTCCTTAAGCAATATTTAATGACTTTGATTTATTATTTCATTGTTACAGTTAAGACTTTTTATAAACATTGAGTTACATTTTATCACTTCTATATCAAGAAGAATTTCACAAGATTGCGTATGTTAAATACATTATTTAATAAACTAGTCGAAAATAGAAAATATATAGGAATGTGCAAAATATACATTTTGTACGGTCATAATACCCTCTTGCTCCCCAAAGGATTCTCCGAATCCGTTAAAAAATGAAAGAAGCAAGTAAAAAAAAATTAAATAAAACTAAATCAGTGACTATGAAAAAAAATATTGGGAAATGGAGTGAAGAGTAAAAAAAAATTGTACACAATTCGTAAACAATACTTAACATATACAAAACTGTATTTATGAATGAAATATAGTTGGTTATGAATGAAATCACATTTTAATTGGTTAAAAGAGTTCGTTCTTTATTCGGGATATGCGCGTAGTCCGTAGAATTTTGTTTGCGGATCCATCTCAAAATCACCCTCAGTCGTATGTGGATCCAAGGGGTGTGTGGAATGTATCACAGTCAAGCATGTGTCCACGGAATCTTTAGAATAATTGCATCTCTCTTTTCGGATCCTCCATGAATCAACACCACATGTATCAATTTAATTTATTGAAACTTTGGTGATTTTGTTTCATTCAGTGAAATTAAATTAAAAATAATAACAGACGTATCAAGTGACAAGAGTGACCATTTACATAAACACTGTCGCTGTTTTACTGACACTTTTGACCATTAAAATCATATTTTATAGACCGAAAATCATCAGTATTTCATGTCACCTACTAAAATATTTTATTACTCAACTTTTTTTTTAAACTGTTCTTAAAATTTTCGTATACTCAATTTCAATCTCAACTGAGATTAATAAGAGAATTTTCTTCATTTATGAGCAACCTTCTTCGATATTTCAAAAAAAATCTACTCATGTGCAAACAATCACGAGAGTGTGAATTAAATGAATTGAAATTAAAATCAAACCAATATTTAAGGAAAGCAGCTTGTAGCAGATACCACTCTTTGTTTTAAATGCACAATAACAAATAAACAAGTTAAAAATAATCTAAACTCATTTTCAGGATACGGGATCATTTAAATTTTGTAGCCAAAGGAACTTCATTTTTTTAAGGGGGTGGGGAAGTGTCTGGGTTTAACGACCAAGCTCGTCACTTCTTGCTCGCTAAACTTTTAACAGAATCAAAATATGGGTGACGAATCCATATTCCAAGCCTGTTTGACAAAAATAAAGTAAATTAATTTTGGAGTTAAACTGTTTTCTACTCATAAATTTGAACATTTAAATTTTGTTTTGCTTGATCAATTTCTACGATTTCTTTGCCTTTTTCGCGCGCTTTTAACTCGGAAATATTCTTGAACCAACTCTTTCGGAATGTTTTCTTCTGGTTCCCATGAATTTTCTTTGCTGCTAAACCCTTCCCATTTAATACGGAGATGTCTTTTTCCTCGAATAATTTTGTCGTTAATTATTTTCTCGACATTGTATGTTGGTTCGTTTTCGTCGTCTACGTTATCGTCTTCCGCATCTGACTGATTACCAGCTTCACTACTTGAGTCATCTGCTTGTGATGGCTCGTCATCACTGGAACTCAGCTCTTCATCTTCATCCGGTAGAGGATCTAATCTGTTTGTTGGGCGGATTTCAGGATCATGGAAAGGTTTCAGATCATCCGCATGTGCAGCAGATTTTAGCTCTGTGTTGTCAGCACAATTCCTGAGATTATAGGTGTTGTTATTATTGTCTTCAATAATGTAGAATGGACCAATCCACTTATTACAAAGTTTAGGTGTTAAACCCACTTGTTTCTTCTTTGACCTCAGCCACACTTTTTCATGGATTCTAAACTCTGGAGGCGCTGCTCGTTTGTCATGCTGAGTCTTGTATTTTTCCTGTGCTTCTTCTATATTTCTTGCAGCTAGTTCTCTGGCTTTCTTGAGTTCTTTGTGTATGCTGTCAACATATTCTTTTGCATTTTGGCCAACGATTTCTGCAGGATTTAAGGAAGTATCTAATGGTGTCTTACATTCTCTGCCAAACAAAAGATAATAAGGACTGTATTGAGTCGATTCTGTAGCAATCGTGGTATTCATGGCAAACGTGATTGGAGCTAGTAATTTCGGCCAATTTGTCTGCTCTGCATCAATGTATGTTCTGAGTTTGTTTAAGATGGAGCTATTAGCTCTTTCAACAGCTGCATTTGTCTGGGGTCTGTAACTGGATGTTTTTAGTTTTGTAATATCAAAAATTTTGCACAACTCTGTCAGAACTTTTGACATGAATTGCTGACCTCGATCTGTAAGAATAGAATCAGGGCTTCCAAATCTACAAATAAAGTTTCTGAAGAATGCATCTGCAACTGTTATAGCTGAACTTTCTTTTAGGGGATATGCCTCTGTCCATTTTGAAAATGCACATGTGATGACTAGGACATGCATGTAGCCTTCTGGACTTGTTTTCAGGGGACCTAACAAGTCTAAGTGAACTCGGGAAAACGCTTCCGTCATCGGTAATGGCCTCAGTGGAGCTGGATGTTTGTGCTTGTCACCTTTTGCACGCTGACATGAAATGCATGTTTGAACATATTTACAGATGTCTGTGTACAGAGATGGCCAAAAATATTTGTATCGAATCGTCTGATACGTTCTGTCTTTGCCTTGGTGGCCTCCTAACAAAGAGTCATGGTATGAGATGAGAATATCTTCTCGCAGCTCGTGTGGTACAGCCAGCTGTTTGACAAGTCTGTCCGTTCGGTGTCCTTTGCCCTTGGGGTAATAGAAATGATACAATATGCCCTCATCAATCACATAGTCCTGGGCTTCGAGTATTATTCTTCTGTCAAATCTACCTCTGTTAGCCAATTCCTTTTCTTCCATATACCTTATTATGTCTTGAAATTCAGGATCATTTCTCTGGTAGTCTTTTAGTTCTTCTTTTGAAACCGCTGTAATTTCATTTATGCATGCAAACGAGTCCAAATCTGTGTAGACAGTTTCCGTTTGAACCTGAACGTTTTTCGTTTTACTCTCTTCCTTGAGCATGGCAATATTTACTTTAGATTCCTCTGGATACTCTCTTCTGCTTAACCCATCTGCGTTTGCATGTACCTTGCCCTTCTTATGAGTAATATCAAACTGATAACCCTGAAGGAAAATCGCCCATCTTGCTAGTCTGCTACTCGTTTCAACTTCTTTTAGTTTCTTTACAAATGTAATGGCGCTGTGGTCTGTGTACACCTGAAACTTTTTGCTAGCCAGGTAAATTCTGTAATTTTTGATTCCTTCTACTAACGCTAAGCACTCTCTATCAGATATAGACCAGTTTCTCTCGGCCTGTCTGAGTGCACGTCCGCCATAAGCTACTACTGTTTCTCGCCCTTTTGAATCTTTTTGTCCCAAAATGTAAGAAATAGAAAATCCTGACGCATCTGTGTACAAAATGAAAGTTTTATTGAAATCAGGAAATGACAGAATTGGCGCTGTAGTAAGTATTTGCTTGAGTGTGTCAAAAGCCTTTTGACAATCTTCGTCCCATTGGAATTTGGTACCTTTGACTAGTAGTCTATTGAGAGGTGTCGCAATTTCTGAGAAACCTTTGACAAATTTGCGGTAATAGTTCGCAAGTCCCAAAAATGCTCTAATGTCAGTTGTATTCTTTGGTTCAGGGAATGATTTGACAGCTTCAATTTTTGATTGATCTACAGAAATTCCGTCTTTTGAAATCACATGGCCTAAATACTTTACTTCTTTTACAGCAAAATCACATTTTGATGGCTTGAGGCGCAAGTTTGCTTCTCTGAGTTTTTGAAAGACTTGATCTAAATGAAATAAATGCTCTTCAAAATTCTTTGAGAATATGAGAATGTCGTCCATGTAAACCAAGGTATACTTCCAATTGACATCTCTGAGTACATCTGACATTACAGACATGAAAGCGCTGGGGCTATTTTGTAGACCAAAGGGAATGCGCTTGTACTGATATAAACCTTCATGACAAATAAATGCTGTTTTGTGTCTTGTTTTAGGATCAAGATTGAGTTGCCAATATCCAGAAAACATGTCTAGGGAGCTGAAAATCTGTGCATTGCTCTCCCCTAGTGTATCTATGATGTCTTCCATTCGCGGAAGTGGAAAGTTGATTGGTTTTGTCACAGAGTTCAACTTCCGGTAATCGACTGCAAACCGGTAATCACCGTTTTTCTTGCGCACAAGAACCACTGGGCTGGACCAATCGCTGACAGACGGTTCGATTATGTCATTGTCGAGTTGTTCTTTTACTTGGCGCGAAATTTCGGCTCTGGCTTGCGGAGATGCGCGATACGGTCTTTGTTTAATCGGATCAGCGTTTCCCGTGTCTATTGTGTGTGGGTGCCGATTTGAATTACCCAATTCCGATAAATCTTTGGCAAAGACATCGCGATTTTGACCAAGCATATCTAACAGATTTTCTTTTTCATTTGCTGACAGGCAACAATTTGACAAGTTTATGCCTAAATCTTTTGCTTTTTGAACATTTTGGATTTTGTTTTGTTTGCCTGAAGTGGTTATACTTGCAACTTGTTTGATTTCATTGCTAATTTCTGAAGTAACCTTTTCAATTTCATAGAATTTGCCAACTGTCAAATTTTTGGACAATTTGATTTCTGAATTTGTGGGATTCATGATTCGTGCTACAGCTTTGTTTTCTTTCAATTCAACTAAACAGGTTGCACCTGCAACTGAGTGGGTACCTGCTAAAGCGGGATTCATTTCAATGATACCAAACTTTGATTTTATGTAATCTCTGTGATTTGATTGCACAGGTAGAACAATTTCAGATCTGGGAGGGACTTTAACATTGCTTATCAATGAAACATGACACAAACTTTGATCTGACCTCAAAAATGGTACAACTGTAATACCCTGTTGTAAAATCAAATTTCCCTCTTTGAAATCAATTTTTGCATTTTGTGCTTTGAGAAAATCTAAACCCAAAATGAAATCTTGAGAACAATTCTCTATGACATGAAATGACTGATGTAGCTCAAGGTTGCCAATTTCAACGGGTATTGTGACTTTACCGATTATTTTGAGGTGAGTGCCAGTCACACCCCTTACAAAAGTGGTTGAGTTTTGCAAAGGATAATTTTGATGCAATTTCGCTTTCTGAAATAGTTTTCGTGACATGACAGAAATATCTGCCCCAGTATCAACTAAAGCTGAAACAACATGACCGGCAACCCTGGCTTTAACTTTGTTTTGTTTCTCATCTCTAGAAACCGAATCAATAAATTTTGGTTTTTGATGGGGCTTCGAAAATTGATTTTTAGATCGACACATTTTGGCAATGTGTCCAATTTTCTTACAAATTTTACATTTTCTAGTAATGCAGCGACATTGTGAAGGAAAATGGTCACACTTACCACAACGAAAGCAGGGCGTTCTGTAGTGTTTCGGAGGTTTCCTTTGTTGATAAGCACTATTGGTAACATTTCTATCAAATGACACATTTTCGCACTCTTGATTCACTGAAACATTTTGATTTTGATACACATTTTCACTTTGATATTTAGGCACTGATTGATTCACAGGAACATTATTGATATTTGACAAATGAGATTCACTTTCTGATTTTTCACTTAGCACTTGATTTGAAATTTGGTTGCACACTTCCGTTGAATTTTGATTTCCGGAATGCACTTTCAGTAGGTCCCGGAGCTTTTGTCGGACGCACAGCTTGTTGGCTCCCTCGGCGATTCGTAAACGCTTTTCCATTTCCTGTGGGAAGTCCGGATCTTTTCCTCCAACAGCGGACATCAGGTATTCTGGAAGAGTTCGGAACATCAAATTCTGGATCAGGAAGTCATCTGGAAGCTGTGTTTTCCTGGCTAAGTTGGTAACATCGTTGATGTATTCTGTTACGCTCTCGTCTCTGCGTTGTCGTCGCTCGGAAAGTTCGTCGAACGCTAATTGTCGATCTGCGACTGTCGTTCCATATTTGTCTAGAAACGTTGATATTAGCGTCTCTTTGTTTTCCTTAGCACTGTTTGGCAGATATTGATACCATAATAATGCTTGGTCGTCAAATAGAAGCGGCAAAAATTCCAAACTTTCTTCATCGTTGAACTTTGACGCTTTTGCAAACAAGTTGAATTGAAAAATCCATTTCTCTGCATCCTCTGTGAAATCTCCTTTGAATTTATTGGGTGCAAATTGAGAAATGTCCATGTGAAATTTCATTTTGAAGAAATGTTTCTGAACTTAGGCATCTGGCGCTTTTCCTTTAAATCTGAATGGCTTGTATTTGTCCTACCGTACATAATACGTTTCCTCAGGTCTTGGTATAACTCTGTCCTCTGGAATCTTCATTAATGTCTGTGAGAGGCACACTTCTGGAATACCCGGATTCTCCACCAATTATAACCGCCCGTTTTATTGTCTATTACTCCACCTTGGCGATTACTAGGGAATTAGCTCAACACTCGCAATATTTTCCACATTTATTAAAGTTCATAAAACATATAACAATAATCTGGGGAATAGGCTACTCTTCACTCCGTACAATATGTATATGGGGAAACTCGCTAGATAATTAATTAAACGGACAGACAGACGAACCTTATGACAATGAGGTAAACGTTACGGCTTTTACGGACACTTCTTAATCTACATGTATCCTTTCTCTTACTCTGATTCTAACTAACTATATTTTATTAAGTAACATTTTATAAAACATTTTCTTTACTTTGATTGACATGTCCAATTATAAATTAATCAATATGTTCTGTCCAATCACTGTCAATCTTTATTACTCAAGACTGACCATCGCTAAAGGTTAACGCCCATTACTTGACCTGCGTTAATCCGCTAATTGTTACCTAAACGTTTTAACTCAATTAGTGTCAAACACTCTTTTGATCTTGAAATATATTGTCCATCTGTCCGCACTATCTGATAAGTATTTGTCCTTAAGCAATATTTAATGACTTTGATTTATTATTTCATTGTTACAGTTAAGACTTTTTATAAACATTGAGTTACATTTTATCACTTCTATATCAAGAAGAATTTCACAAGATTGCGTATGTTAAATACATTATTTAATAAACTAGTCGAAAATAGAAAATATATAGGAATGTGCAAAATATACATTTTGTACGGTCATAATACAGTGAAAATTGGATAAATAAGCTCAATATCAACTCCTTTATACGATATATTTTTCTAAATGTCCAAAATAATTGCACTTGTTTAGAGAGGGTCCTTAATCATCTTTAGATCTTAGCGTCAGATATGCAGAATACTTGCACCATTCGCCCATTTTGAGTGGTTTTTCCTACGTCAAAAATATTAAGAAATGGTTTCTAAAGAGCCATAGCGCATTTGATAGTCACTTTCGCCTACACTAGTAGTGACTTTTTAAATACGTTGTTTACCAAACTTTTGTCATACTATGTTAGTTTATACATGCTTTAAAGCAAATCACGCAAGAATGATATTTAGATTTTAATAGTTCTCTCATATGATAGATGTAAAAATGTAAAAATCGTTCAGTTTATATTAAGAATATAGTAAATACTGAGGTATCCCCCAAAACAAAGAAAAACTGTAGCAAAAGACCACCCTTAACCAGAAAAACAACTTTTGAATGATTTTATTTGGATATAACTGCACTTCATTACATTTAGACAATTTTGGTTAAGGAGGCAGGGGGGTCAGCAAATTAACCATAAATTAACAACCAGATTTAACTAATTTTTTTAGACACGGTATCTTAAGCTGTCAACTATCATTTGGCAAAAAAAAATCATACATCTTAGTTTTAAAACTTGATCATTTTTGTATATCTTCATATGGAGCTCTTCTTTTAAAGGAGATCAAAATAGTCTAAAAATGGCTGCCACACCCCAGCCTCGTTAAAGATGATCTTCATATTGATTGAAAATATGTATTTAATCTTTCTTCTCAAAATTATTTTTAGATTCAACAATCTGTCTTAAATTTATCCGTATAATTACAATGACTTCGTAGCGTAGTGGTTTGATTGCTGGCTTCTAGGCATAATGATCATGAGTTCGAGTCTCACTGTGCGTGTGTCATCTATGCTTTTAGTTATTTTTTCTCTCTTTGCATTTTTCCTATGTTTTCTTTTATTATTTTATTACATTATAAAACATTACTTTTTGAAAATATCTCGAGAAAAACAGTCTTAAACTATTTTAATGACCTAAAGTCATAGCTACTAACTTGATTTATTTTTAAAGTTTTCTAAAAATCTTGTTTAGAATAAGAGTATTGAACAAGTAAGATTATAATCATGTAACAAACTTTCAACTATGAAAATATAACACTGGTCCACAAATGATTACATGCATGTAGTTTGATCTTGAATTGAAAAGATACATATATCTATAAATAAAAACATGTGAATTCCTTTTAACTAGAGTCGGCCGTGTCGTCGGTAAGGCACCTATGGCTCTTGTTCGACTTTTACAACACAAATAAATCATTTTTTAAAAATGTTTTATCATTATTTCAAGCTGTTTCTCATATAAGTCAAGTCAACACACATACTGAAATTTTCTTACTGTTATACTGTAATGTTAGATATAACAATGTAAAATTAATTCCAAATACTATTGAACTCTGTTCCTTATATCAATGCAAAATCTCATTTGTTGGTGCGTTAAATAGGAAATAGAGCAGCTGGTTATCCCATGTGGCCTTTTTACAGATTATGGTGATTTCTGTTTTACTTGTGCTTTACTTATTAGAAAAAAATGATAGATTAATATTATAATTCTGATAATTGTAGCAGTCTGAATCTCATTTGTTGGAATTTGTTTGAGTGATTTTTGGAAAGCGTAAAAAGCAGCCTTGAAGTTCCCTGTCATGTAGTAACAAATTCCTAAGATCTGCCATGAAATGTCTCCATACATTAAACCTTCAATAGTGTTGTTTTCAATTCTGCTCCAAAGGTCATTCAAAGCTGTTTGTACTCTCGTTGAATCAACATGAATGTAGCACAAAATTTCTAGCGCTTGCAGCAACACAAAAGGTGGAATTAGAAATTCAGGTGATCCGCATTTTCCATACTGTTCCATCAATAATTCATTGACATAACTGATATCGTTGAAAAGGAAACCATACCCCGCTATAGCCTTTCTAAGTTTTGTAGACCACGATTTCCCTCCTACAACCTGAGTATACCTCTCTCTGCCCTCTGATATAGATGGTATAAACATAACATGCGGTTGTGATAACTTGACTTTTGTTATCTCTATAATAGATAAAGCCTTTGTGTATCTGAAGGTCCTGTAATAATACATTGCTAAACACAACGCATCAGAAATACACCCAAATCTGGCTACTAATTTTAGCATATTGCAGGAAATTTTGTCCGTAATGTACCTCAACTTGTTGACACCTCTCTCGGTGTATGTATTGTGTATTATAAAAGCATTGAGTGAAAGAATTCTGCATGTTAGTCTCTGCAATAAAGCAACTTGGTATTGTGTCAAAGGTTCCTTAATAAACTTTTCAATGGCGTGCAAGTTTGAATATTTTCCATAGGAAGTATTCAAAGATATCTCTTCAAATAGTAACCTATCAAATGTTAACTCAGATATCAACATGTGTTCATCTATACTGACGGTCAGCCGAGGATTATAAAGTACATTTAAAACACACGCTTTGATTGAGAAACAATGCAACAGACATGACACACCGCCTTTCTCATACAATGTATACAGTCTAAGAAACAAGATAGTTTGTGAATCACCATGGACTTTAGACGGAAACATATTGTTTTCTGGAATGAAAAAGTTCGGACACACCCCTTCATACACCCATTTGAGAATAAGTTTAAAGCAGACCCAGAAACACTGCAGGAGATTCTTGGGGTTCCAGTGAGATATTGTGTTTTGTTGAATCGCCCAAAAAACGGCTGTCTTCATATGATAAGAACACAGTATTTTATCTTCACTGTTAAACCCATTATTCACTACCTCCTTTAGAAATAGTTTCAGTAAACCGTAAATTAAAAACTGACAATGGTTCATTGAATATACAAGTTCTTTTTCTGCCAGAGAGAAAGATATCCTCCATTCATTATCTACATGATTTCCAAGACTGTGTCCTATTGCAACAAAGTGGCATCCTTTTTTGACAATATCGCGAACCACATGAGGTTTGGGCCATGTCCGACATCTGCTTACCCATGAGGAGGCAGATGGGGGCCAGGATCTGCTCTGAAAAGTTTGGACCTCATCAAATTCATCAAACTCACCAAACGCTCCAGTTTTGCAGGGACCATGGATGACAGAATCTCCAATAATATATGGAGGTATGGCCTGTTTATATATTGAGCTAGATATATAAAGTTTATTCTTCATCACTACACATGATAACAGAATACTACCATCCGTCATTTGATTTATAGGAAGCCATAACAAAGTGAATCCTGGCGGGCTATCAGAATTATCTGAAACAATCACTGTTTGATTTTGTTCATTGTAATACTGTAACAGAGATTCGTCCCAAATCACTTGGTCATTATGATACCAGTACATATAGTCTAGATCAGATCCCCATAATCTAAATCCTTCTCTGAAACTTCCACTTAACATCTTGGTAAAGCCCATTTTTGTATATTTTTCATTATTTATCATCTCTTGGATGTCTACAACATCCCTCCTCATGGTCACTAGTTCTGGTGTTCCCAATATTTTACAGAGTCCGACAAACACAGACTCCGACAAACGTTCCAAACATTTCTCACTAAAACAAAAAGAAGGTTTATAATTTTTATTACTCAAAATTGAATGATATTAAGAAAATGTGCTGTTTATGAAATAAATGCTAAAGTACTGATAAATTGATTGAATAATTATAGGAAAAAATACATATTCCATAAATAATACTTACACTGTATTTCTTTCTGAATACAGAGAAGAGTAGCAAGCCATGTGTACTTGGTATTATCATGTGATCCTCTCAGCACGAAAAATTTTTACCAAATAAAGCTTACATTTCAACCATCAGTACTTAAATATACATTTCCTGGGATATGAATACTACATTTGTGCTGAATTAAATGAAGCAATTTTTGTTTTTTCAAGTTTCCCTCGTATTTTTTTTTTTGGTTTATTTTAACAATTCCTTTAATTACAGCAAGTTTTATCAAATCACATGAAAAATTAACTTTTGATAGAAGAAATATATTCAGTGAATTAAATTATGATTTTTACTGTTCATGATTCAGATCTCCTAAGAAGAAAGTCATCACTGCAGAATTTTCAAAATTAAAACTTTAACTTGTATGTTTTTCTAAATACCAAACAGTCACACCCGTGGCGCAGTGGTTAGAGTGACTAGAGTGCGAAGTAAGGAGTAGATCCTCACGTTGCTAGTTCGAATCCCACTGTGGGAAGTGGTGACAGGAGTAAGGTATTGTCAACAACAGAAAGGTATTGTTAATGCTAATAAGATATTATATTTAGCTTTACTTTTCAGAATACGATAAAATGAATATAACCATATATATAATTAATAATTGTAGATTAATGTGTATCTTTCCCTGGTATAACTCTATCGTTATTGGCCCTCTTGAGATATCGTTCAGATTGATATATTGTTTTATTATTTATATGTAGCAATCCATTAAAATGATGAGTAATTTGTTTACTGAAGTAAAATTCGGGAAAGAAAAAAAATGATTAAACGAGATAACAATTATAATGATACTGGACACAACACAGAAACCTAGGCTATCTTTTATCCTTATTGGTGTTATATCTTTAGTAGTTTTGTAGATTACCAAATTTTTCAACTAACTAGTTCATTGCGAGAAATGAAATATATGGAAATAACGAACAATATTCAAACTCAAAAGTCTACTAAACAATACAAAACAAGAGCAGAACAAACATGGACATCTGAAACATCAGAGGTGGGATAAGGTGCCATGATGGAGTGAAATTCCTCTGTCAACCGGTCACACCTGCCGAGTGCTTCTTGTCATGATCGGGAAAAAAGGAAACAACCCGTCTTTTTCTTGTAAAATATCCAAATATGAAACAGAGTATCAGCCTCTATGGTATCTATAATTCAAGCTCACACGGATATTTGGTATCGACATAAGAATGTCGTTAAACGTTATGAAGGATTTAAAAGCGGGTTGATATTTCAGAGAGTTTTGGTCATTGTATTTAATTTTTCATAATTGGATATTTTACTTGAAAAGATGTTTATGATGGTCTTACAACCAAGCTTTATTGGTTGAATATGAACCAAAGTTATAGAATTATAGAATGATTAATTTTGACTTCTGTAACTTAAATAAAACGAAGAATAAATTTAAAAAATACAAACTATGTACATGTAAGAAGGGGCTGTATGAGTCTCTCTCTCTCTCTCTCTCTCTCTCTCTCTCTGGTATTGCTTTTTACACACTTTACAAGAAAAGAAAAACTTAATATTAAATTTTTTTTTAAATTACTTACACTGAAAGGATTTTAAAAACATAAAGTATTAAATGCTAGTCTATAAAAATAATGTTTGCTGTTACGAGAAATACGCTTGGGAATTATTGCATTGATTTCGTGTTTCTGCTGACGATTTTCGGATCTACAATCAGAATAATTCAAGATGAACAAAATAAATGTATTTTAATAAGGATGATAAATAATTGTGCTTGGATCGTACACTTGTAGTGTACATGCTAAAACCATGAACATATAGACAGCTCGGATAATACTAAATACGGTGTATGTGACACGAATGCAGTTCGACGCCATTTCGTCTTTCGTGTGTTACATGAGTACATGATATTAAATTATTCATTTAAAATTGAATTCATAATTTTAATTTTGTAACGTGAATGAATAATTTTACTAAATATAAACTTCTAAACACAGTTAATTCAAATGAAATCCATTCATTTTTTTTACCGTTATCTAATCGCAATATCATGTGTGCTTTTCAAAGCCCAATATATGGTAGAATAAAAACGATTATTATATTCATAAACCAAAGTCATAAATTGTCATCAAAATGAATTATCAAATTTTTATCAGAAACAAACGATTTTGTCTGTTATACTGTTTACATAGTGCAGGAGAGGAGGATTTTCTGGACACGCGGTGCGATACGGAGGGAAGTTTACTGGACACGGTTCGACACGGAAGGCATTAGCTGAGATTTTTCTAGACACAGTGAGGCACGGTGTGCCTAACTGCCTACCTGTATATTTCAAAACAACACGCACCTTGCTAACCGTGTACAAGGTGTAACACAGAGCATTTCACACGGTGTTTTTTCCACCGTGCGATGGGGTTAACTCGTCGCCTGTACTGTATGTTTATTATCACTTTAACATAAAATTTAACTGTTTTCACATTTATTTCGATTCTTCTGTTGTTTGTCTTTTGTTACTACATTTTTATGTTGGTTTCATATTTGCAGATTTCTGTGCAATGCTGAATTGTGTTTTCGTCTACACTTTACTATTATACGGCTGATGGAAGCTATAAATCTCTGGCCTAGTCATACTTTTTCGGGAACCGATCAGAGGCATCCATCACGTTTCATTTGAATTGTTAATGTGGGTGTCTTCTAGCTATTCCCACTTTTTAAAAATCTCAATTGCACCTATTCCCACTTGCAAATAACAATAGATGTTTAGATTTACCTGTATTTTGTACATTTAAAGACAGAAAATAATGAATACATCTATGAGAAAATATGATTTATTTCGGATTTTTGAAATAATAAAAAGATCTTACAAGAAATAGCAACTTAATACCTAGATTTAAGAACATAGTTAATTATTTGTTGACACAAAATTCCACCTTCTCCCACGTGAAATTTCACCTTTTTCTACCTGATTTTCAGAAAGTGGGAATAGCTTGCATAAATACCAATATTTGCCTGTCTCTGTACCAGTGCTCGGCATTGTGCTCGCCTCTGGGCAGACTCGGGGAATACTGTACTCTTCAGGTAGCGCTAGCGTAATTATTATATTGACCTCAAAACAGCGATAAATACAATAATTCAATATGTATTTTCATACAATGAAGCAATAAATAATACAAATAATAGATATAGGTTGCTGGTGTATGTGGTCAAAAGTTTATCCTAATAATAAAAGTCAGAAAACAAAGGTCCGTATCTTTAAAAACAAAAGTCGTGAACATAATGTCTTCAAATGTTAAATTGAGTTCTTTACCATTGTTTCATTATTTTAAAAACAAAAACAGTAGGTTTTTTTTCTAATTTTTGCAGAACGACCCAAGCAGTAAGAATTTTTTTTATGAAAATCATGTGCGAGCTATTTTGAATCGTCGTTTTGATCTAATTAACACCAATTTCAAGAGGGGCATCTTAATTTGGGTAAATCACACAGACTTGTCACGTAGAAATGTTTTTTAGAGAGTGGCTAACTTTATAACTTGTATCTGTTTCATATTTGTCTCATCAAATGTTTACTTTTTTATTAACTCGATTATCTTCATAGTCTGTGCGTGATTCAGTATCATAAACAATTCATCGCATGAATGTGTGGGAGAGATAAAGATTTCTTCGCCCATGAAAAAATCTACTCCCCTCAGGAGTTCTTATGAAAGGACAAAAGATGAATAGGTGTGCGAAATACATACAGCCTCGATTGTATCAAATCAAATTAATTCATGTACACAGATTTTAGGACAATTTTCTTATAAATAGGTATGAAATTGCGAGAAAAAGTTTCTGTTGGGATTGTCCAAACAAGGTGTCTTCGGGCATAGAAGAATCTTCAATCTTTAATCTTTTCAGGAGTATTCAATGAAATTCATCTTTTTTTTCTTTCATATTTTCAGTTCTTTAGTTCTGTAAATTTTGGTACAAGATGGATCACATTTTTAATATAAAAGATAGATAAATGTAAGATATCTAATTACATTTCTTAGATATGAGAAAAAAAGGAAATTTGCCAAAACTCGAAAATCCTTAATAGTTTCCCAAGTTCGAGATAAAATTTATCAAGTTCATAGGCCAAATTAAGCAAAACAAATAGGGAGAAATGCATAAAATGATTTCAAAGACTATCATAGATAGGATCAGGTGCCATGGATAAGTAAACATCCCCTGTCGACCTTACATATCGCCTAATTATCTGAAAAGGAAAATCCGTTGATAATTTAGTGTGAAAATAATGGCTTATCAATTAGCTTGCAGATTCTTTTTAGCACTCGACCTAATGGCAGTTTGTATTTGTTGACAATGTCATTATTTCGATTATATATTTAAAAATTTAAGTCAAGAAAATAAAGTGATCAAGCGAAAACAATTTGACGAATAATATAAACCTTGAATAAGTCACAAACACAGACCATCAGAAATTCCTGATGTCTTGTCCAACTTTTTTTCAACACCAACTTCTTTTAGTATCAATCTGAATAAAAATACTAACATTACCCTTATATCACTTTTCTTTTGCCAAAGGGGGATCAGCTTTTCCAGGAACATTTTCAGTAATAGAAGGATATGTTTGAAAAAAAAGGGGGCCACCCCCCCCTGTCCCCCCCCCCCCGCTGTTGCTACTTGCCTGAAGTTCATGTCCGATAAAATAACAAATTAAATAAGCTCTCTGGGGAGTTAAAAAAATGAGGATATCAAACAGGGATAATTTTCAAAAAATAAATAATCAAAACAAACTTAAAACATTGTTTAATTCCCTGTAGCGTTAACTTATCCGTCAGTAGCTGCATCCGTTTAAAAATGGATCGTTCGCAGAGCATGCTCTTGAGTATCGAATAAAATTAGTGACGTAAACACAAATGCAGGTGAAAGCAGAATATAACTACATGAATAAAAAATGTTGACAATGGAAAAGCTGAAGTCACCACATTAGTCATACAATTTAGTTGTTAGTTGGCTCTTATCGTATTTATTCAGAAAAACATTCAAGTATCAAACAGATGTTGAATACTCTGTGGTATCTTTTTATTTAAAGTTCAATGGGATAAATCGAGTCGACATATGCATGGGAGTATCTATTATTAATTGATAAACATTGTCGATTTATCTGAATGTCGAGTTAAAGGCCACAGAGAGTGTTTTCTTTCTATCAGATAGAAGGTTTTGAACGAATTCTGCTTCGTAGAAATATAAAAGCAGGTTGGCTAATAAAGAAGCACAATTAGTGCCCATCGAAATTCATACAAATTATTAAGTGAACTGGTCCTCAGAGACTACATAAATTGTGATGGGTAAAATTTTGCAAAATGTGTTTCAAACTCCAAGGTCAATGTCAAGAAATCAAATTTGTTGGTTCTTGTATAAGGTCTTTTCACAATATATACACATGTAAAATGTGATAATAATAGCTCCACCCAATCCAAAGTTATGGGCAAGGTTAAAGTTTTTGCGGGAAAACAGACAAACAATCAGACAGAAGGACGGACGGACGGACGAACGGACAGAGCGAAATACCCCTGAATCTTTGATCAAGGGGGTATAATAAACTGAAATAAATCTGTTGTATTCTGTTTCTTGAATATTTGCAACGACGTCAATGGAGATGCGCATTGATTGTTTTTCCCTTTTTTATTTATTTAAGTTGATTTACTTCATGATATCATAGAAGTTAATTAAATCTACGTTACCTACTATATGTTGATAACTGCCACTAAAACTTTTTGTAATGGTTGAGAAAGCGTTTCTGAGTTCCTTTTTTTCTTGTCGTCACGAGAATAAACGATGTACCTAGGAAGTATAACCATATCTGATTTACCAAAAAAAAAATCCTTATTAAATTTCATGAGAATGAATCTGTTTTATGTATTTATTCATTCCCCAAACAAGGGCCTTAAAGGGGCATATACAATTTTTTTAAAAAAACACATAATCCTGATTATATCATCATTAACAATTAATGGTTGCATTACTTGCAATATTGGCTTGTTCCTCAATTGCAAAAGTTCTCAGATTTGAAATACTGGTATGGTTCACAATGCAATATAAGCATCACATATATACACATACTACAGCACCAGACAGTAGTTTGCTATTACACTGAATCAAACTTGTAAGTTTTCACTTTACATTTTATAAGGTTTAAAAAACAAATGCATACAATAAATGATTTCTTTAATTCATGGTTAATGATGCATATTTCAGTTCTACGTTGCATAATTTCGTGCAAGTATTGCGTCTGAATTTTAAGCAAAGTGTCAAGGACATTATGTACTCTCAAAATGAAAATTTACATAAAATAATCTCTATGGAATAAGACTCTAATTACTGCAATACATCCTTTTCTCATTGATACTATGTACCCCTGAATAGGATATTGACCCGTTTGCTGCCACACCTACTGCTGGGATCTTTCAAAACCGTTGATTTTGTCTGGAAGGGGTGGGGGTGACATTCGTTACAAAAACCCTCAAAGTATTCAATGGGATTCAGATCCAGGGATTTTACATTGCATCATCATAGATACCCTATGGTCAATATCCTTGGACGTCTCGCGCGTATGTATACCGATTTAAGAATGATTCAGATTGTTTGAGATGATATAAGACTGCCACGAACACCTATTTACCTATTTTTTTTCTTTTTCTTTTTTTTTACCATTTAAGCTGTTTGTTTTAATGTTTCTTAAATTGTTTCGGGACAATGTTATAAACTTTTAACCTGGTTGTGACCAGAAAATTTGGGCTCAGACGAAGATTAAGATCACTTCCGGTTTGATGAAATTTTGTCCAAAACTTTGAATTGTGACGAGTTGGCGATGAAAATGACGCACAGTCTATAGAAAAAGGTGATTAAATTAGTTTTTTATACATGTTGTTAATTTTTCTTAGTAATATCAAGGACAAGTAAACACTAAGATAAAAGTGACTAAAACGTGATGCAAGAATGATCCAGATATCAACATTCCAAAAGCTCTCCCTCCTTCGTCAATGTTCAATTTGTAATTTGTTTTGTTTCACCAGTTTTCAAAAATTAAAAATGGCTACAAAAAGATGCTGATTATACAAAACACGTGCTGCAAAGTACAGATTTATTGTTTTTAAGCTTCGTCACGGTACATTGGTTTTCAGCGGTGATAATTGATTTTCTTTCAAGAATTGTTGAGAAGACTTGGTTGTAATAATTTGAAAATATTACACCATTCTATCAGGTCGTTTTTTAATAAATACATTTATTATAATGAACACTTAGAAGTTTTGTTAAGTGTATATATTCATTAATATTTGAAACATACATTAGGTGTTGGGGGTAAATTTTGAGTCATATAAAAAGTATTATCTGACGAAATGCACACGTTTGCATCTGTAATGTGACATTTTACATGATGAAAGTGTGTCCAGAGTAGCCCTATTAACTTTTCTTCGGTGTGAAGGTTTGATCATTTTGCATTCAGAAGAATAATTGATCAAACGTTGACTCAGAGATCAACCTGTGTTCATCTGTACAGACGGGGAGCCGAGGATTATAAATAACACTTATAGGCAGTGTAGTGATAGAGGAACAATGTAATAGACATGAAACACGACCCTTCTCATATACAGTATACAGTCTAAAGAATAATATCAATTGTGAATCACCATGGAATTTAGTCAGAAAAATTATGTTTTCTGGGATAAAAATGTTAGGACAAACTCCTTTATACACCAGATCAAGGATGAGCTGAAAGCATACCCAGAATCACTACATGAGATTTTGTAGCCTCCAGTGTGGTATTGTGTGACACAATAATAACAATATTATAATTGACTAATACATGTATTGGAGGAGAGCAGGAGGTCATGTCATATATGAGAACCTTCATTTTCTTCTGACAGCATGAGGAAGTTCTTACAAAATGAAGCGGGAAATATAAGATAACCAATTTACTCCTAGAACCCATCTCCTGTGGAAGAAAATACTATATATATAAACATTTCTAATTTATCATTTTGGCTGATCTTTATAAAACAATCCATTTTTGTTCCAAAAATTTCCTTGTATTCTGTTGGCACGTACATGATGTAAATTGAATGAAATGCAGGGTACATTCGAGTTTAGTTAATTCAGAACTGATGAGGAATAAGGTAATTGTAGAATCTTCAGAGAATAAATGAACTCAGTTTTACCTCCAGGTTACACCAATAGTTAGAAGCAATATATCAGTATAAGACAGACCAGTAGCAAGGAATTTTAAGAGGGGCAGCTCCCAAAGAAAGTTTGAAGAAATAAACGTAAACCTATTTCGTTTGTGTTCGTATAGGAAGAAAGAATTCTGTAACATTTTTGTATTTTTTCAAGTGCTGTAATATATTCTTTTTATTTTTAGCACTTTTTTTCAAATACTGAAAATTTTCAGTGTTTGACTTTGACATTACATCAACAAAAAGGAGGTTCGCATAATTGGAAATATATATATGAAAAATACAGCAGATTATACGGAGAAAAAAGTAAGGGGATCAGAAGTGCTCCCCCAAATAAACATATGTTCAAGAGTATGCAACCCAAAACAAAATATGTATTAACATGTACGCTAGAATTAGTTTATTGTAATAAAAATCTACTTCTTTTACTTTCTACGAAGTACCGATTCTAATTAAACTAAACAACTTAGAGAAACAAGCTGAAAATGTGGATTTATACGTCCTGAAATTGTTCTATAATTATAAAATGAGCGGGAAGCACCATCGTGGACAGGAGGGCGTGATTAAGATTCGAAGAAAAAGCTCATGGCTTATCTGACTTCCCTGAAATTGATTCCTGCACTACATATATCAGTGCAATGCGTGTAAGTATGTTTATCATGTCAAAGATTATCAAGAATTTTGTGGAAACTTTCAATCCTTCCTCAACATTAAATTTGGAAAGAATTGATAAATCATTAATTAAAGAGAAACCGTGACGCACAAAGGGGGAAATTGACAAAAGTAGAATTTTTGCATGACCAATGTGAATTTTGCTCAATTTCCAAAAGTATAAAGTTTAAGAAAATTACAGGTTTCAGAACCTTAAAATTCTATTCATATGAAGAAAAATTAAAAGTAAAAATAATTTCAGTATGCCCCATAACGAAAATATCGCTAAATAATTCTTCCTCCCAATTGTACGTGTGCACAGAAAAGTTGCATAAGTTTTCATGGTTACCATGATCTCAGCTGTTTTTCCAACATTTATATTGTGCAGTTTTTTTCTTGCTGTTTAATTATCATATCTTAGCTGTATTCTCATAAATTTCATAAGTTTTTCTCTGTATGCAACAGATATCGTAAAAGAAACACATGATTTTGACTCATAGTGTTACTTTAATAAAAATGCCTCTCTGCAAATATAAAGTTTCACTGGTTCACATTTTTGGACATATTTTATACCAGTTGTTAAGTGTTTATATCAATACTGCATTTCACTAAGAAATAATCCATCTTCTGGTTTAATATATAGGACTCATGCAGAACATGTCCAGTCAACAGGGGATGCTTACTTCTTCTGGGCACCTGGTTCCCCCTCTGGAATTTCCAGGTGATACGTGTTTTATACCCAGTTCACATATTTGCAAAATTTACATTATTTTTTAAAATTGATCACTGTTCGATATCTTTGAACATCTTTTTCATTTATCATCTCCGATTTAGTGAAAACGAAAACTTAAAGACTTCTCTAAATGCCCTCTATCGTCCAGCTCGATACTTCAAGATATTTCTAAAGTTTACTCTTTCAGTATAAGCACTCATTATTTATAAATAACTTATATCAAATAGTGAATCAGAAATTTAGGGGTTTCCAATCATTTCCATTAGATCCGCTCCTTCTTTCTGAGTTTGGATTAGATGTCATATTTTTGGAGTCTCTCCTCGCAGTGTTAATCGGGGGGAGCCCGGCCGTGAGGACCTGGTGCTGGAATTACCTGCCCCTCTCTGACTTAACTGTGTGGACCTGGGGCGAGTTGTGGAGCCGGGGCGACTAGAATTAGGTCGGAGGGATGAATGCCCGGACATAGGGCGGGAGGCTAGACCAGAACTTGGCCGGGAAGTTTTAGGGGATTGGGAGTCACTGTTTTCTTGGTGCTCTTTTAGTTTTTGAAGTCCAGACGCGGGACGTCCACTCGCTCTCCTGGATCCGCTCCCGATTCTGTAGTTTTCTGTTGCCATCTGCTGGGTAACAATTTCAAGGTCGAGTTTTAACTTGGATTGTTCCTCTTCATCCAAGGAGTCGTCTGCCAGCTGTCGTTTGATCATCCGTTTCTGTTGAATTCGTTCTCTTTCCTTTGCTTTGTCTTTTTTGTCATTGTACACGGATTTGAGTTTTCCCTCTTTGAGCGCCTCTTGAAACAAGTCCACGCGCGCCCTAAATGTGGGATTGCCGTCCATTTTCCTATGCATCAGTCTGTGGAGTTTGATTCGAACACGTCCAAAATCTGTGTTTTCTATGTCAAAGTTCCAGTTCTTTGAGGCGTTATGCATTTCTCTTTCCTTCAGCTTGTATTCGGACTTGGCTTGCATCACTTCCCTGTCAATAGCAAGATACATCATTTATCAATTATTCAAGAATTTAACACTAAACATTTCCATGTAATAAAAAGATACAGAAATTATTTTTTTTTCTATATCCTTTTAATTAGAATAAAATTATGAGATAAATTGTTTAAATTAACCTTTTTCTTTTAAATTTAATTTGGTTTTTTTTTTAAATTACTGTCCATCCTCGTGCTTAGAATGGTGGTGATAAACACAACACTCATCTTTGGATAACATCTAATCTCAAAACACCTTATATCTTTAAGTATTGGGTAAGAGTAGAGTTTATATAAGATATAAAGTACATCATTTGTCTTTTTGAGCTCCTTCACCCTGGTACATAACCTTAGACATATAGAGTACAACAAAAAGGAACGTGCAATTAAAAAACAAAAAACAGAAATACCCCCAAGATTCCCAACACACATATTAAACAGATCATCCACAATATAACATTATATGATCATAATATTCCCATCAAAGAAATAGATCATACACAATATATCATTATTTGATCATAATATTCCCATGATAGAAATAGATCACCCACAATATAACTGTCTATGATCCCTATATTCCCACCACACAGGATACATAACTTTATAATCTATTGTGTTACAGCAGAAATATTCATTGTATTTTTTAAAACGACGTTTGATAAATTTTCCAATCAGTTGAATTAACAAGTAGATTATACCATGAACAATTAACATATAGCAGTTTACTTTTAAAAAAGTAAATATATATATGCAAGCGCATGTAGAATCTTTTATATATTTACAAAATCAAACAAACCAACTAGAATACAACACTAATGCTATAGGGATTTGGTACAACATTCATTTATGCATCCTCTCAAGCCACGAGCCGGAGTCCGCATATAGCTTTCTTCAGAATAGTGAGAATTGTACATTTCGGCCTCACGTGTTTGCAACAATGTCATTTATGAAACAACACATAAAGCTCTGTTGTGACGAAAGCTACATATATATACATGTATAAAACTACTAATGTGCTTCACAAGAATAATCAAAACGTTTACAGAATCTAAAATAAGCAGGTGTCTAATTATTTTTTATAGCTGCAACACAACGATTAACCAGAGGTTCAATCACATGCTGAATAGTTACCCCAGGTCTTCATCCTCGTGAAAACTACTGTAAAAACTACTGTAAAATGGACGTGATGACTTGCTTTTAAACAAAACAACTAAGGGAAGACCATAGAGATCACTTTCTTTTCAAGTTTAATTTAACTACAGAATTAAACACGATCAAAAAAATGATGAATGATAGATCTAAAAAAAAAAATTCAGAAACAAACAAATTGGCCAAAAAAACGGATCATAGAATCTCAAAAGAAGGGACCAGGGGTCCAGGAGGAGTAAGCATCCCAAGTTCATGATAAACCAACTGTAAACCCTGTGTATTGATAAGGTTAGAGGAACATTACGTAGCAAAATTCAATATGAAAACAAAGGCCTATAACAATCGGTATAAAACTTGCTTACTCCTCCAGGCAACCTTATCCCTTCTGTTGTATCTGGAATTTTCAGGGGTTCGAGATTTTTGCTCCTATTCAAATATTTCTGTTGTTAGATTTATTTTTAGATCGATTACTGTACGTTACTGTTACCTTTCCATTCCATCTTCTTCCTTAAATTTGATAAGCTTTTAAAAATGGACTATGTATTATCTAATTCAAGAAGTTCTAGAACATAGACCTATTTTCTGTCCAGTTTTGCATCTCAAAATGGGGTCGACTTACTTTGATCTGCATTTTACTTATGAACCATTTCTTCAACCGACTTTACTTACTTGAGATCAATCTCTAAATCCCCGTCTACATCCAGTTTCTGTATCATATAATCCAGACAACGATCAGACAGAGGAATACAGTATAACTAGAATATAGAAAACAAACCATGTAATCCACACATTGATATAACAGCTGAATGAGAAGGATATGGAGAAACCGAACAGTATTCAGTCTCAAAGTCCATTAAACAATATACAAAATAAGAGCAGAGCAAACACAGACCCCCGAAACATCAGAGGTGGGATCAGGTGCTATGGAGGAATGAGCATCCCCTGCTGACCGGTCACACCCGCCGTGTTCTCTTTGTAATGATTAAAAAATAACGGGAAAATCCGTCGTCAATTCAATGTATAAATAAAGGACTAACAATTGGTACGAAAAACCTCAGTCAGCATTTGACTCAATGTTAAATTGTATTTGCTGACATATCATTGTATCGACCATAGAACTTACGAAATGATGACTTTAAACCAGACTGCTGATATTCTTGTTTCATCAACTTGCTAACCGTTCACGGTAGCTCAGTAGGTAGAGCGCTCGCTCCGTGATCGGGGGGCCGTATCTTGGCCGCGACTGACCTAGTCGTTAAAATGTGTAGCAACTGTTCCTTCGCCATGCGCTCGGCACTTTGAACTGAAAGTTGCGGGTCCTTTGAGAACTTAAAAATCGAGATCCCGTGTCAGCGGCAGGCGTTGGCACGATAAAGATCCCTCACTGCTCAATGGCCCTGATTGCTGAGTAAAGGTCAAAATTTGAAGCCCTTCACAGGCACCATATGAGTGAAAAATTCTCGAGAGGGACGTTAAACAATATACAATCAATCAACAATCATCAACTTGCTTGTCAATAATTTACCTCGTTTCAGTAATTGTTCATACGTAGAGCATGCCCTTGCGTATCGAATCAACTGAGATATATGTACTCCGTATGCAGGTGATGAAGGTATATTGCTGCATAAGTAAGGGAAGTTGACGATAGGAAAGTTAAAGTCATTACGTTTATCATATGGCTTCTTTGTTAGATTACCATTACTGTCTTTTCAAGTAAAATATCCATGTATGAAATAGCAGTGACAGACTCTGTGGTATCTTTTATCTCAAGCTCACTAGGATTTATCGTATCGACGTAGGAATGCAAATTTACCATTGTTAATTGACAATACGTCGTCGATATTTAAGTATTGACAGTAATGAAAGAAAAACTTCAAGAGTACTGTGCAACGATAAAATCAAGTTGTGTGAATCAGATGTGGATACTCAATAATTCCAAAAAACTTTTAGACAATTTGAAATCAAAACATTTTACCAAATTCAACAGCTTAAAAACTGACAACTTTCAACTTTATACCCAACCATTCTCCACGGTTAATGAAGGTCCAAGCTTTTTTTATGTCATTGACATCTGCTTTTGCAATAAAAATGGAACTCGTAAATTTACTTAACTGATCATATTGGCCATTTACAAAATTATTTTGTTAAAACACATTCTGATTGCTCACATAAGATTCTGATTGCACACATAAGTACTCTGAAGTTGATGTCAAAGAGATGCCTAAATATTTGATTGAAAATATCTATGTGGTTTTTGGAGACCAGGTATTCCAACAATCTATTGGAATTACCATGTGTATAAATTGCGCTCCGTTATTAGCCGACCTATTTTATATTCCTATGAAGCAGAATTGGTGCAAAATCTTATGCATAAAAAGAAGAAAACACTTGCTGTGGCCTTCAATTTAACATTTTGATATATCGACGACGTTTTGTCAATTAACAATAGTAATTTTCCTACGTCGATACGTTATATCCTGGTGAGCTGGAGAAGAAAGATACCACAGAGTCTGATTTATCTGTTTCATTCTTGGATATTTCACTTGAAAAAGACACTAATGGTAATCTAACAACCAAGCTATATGATAAACGTGATGACTTTAACTTTTCTATAGTCAACTTCCCTTACTTGTGTGAATCAGATGTGGATACTACAAAATTTTAAAGAACTTTTCGACAATTTGAAATCACAAGACTTTACAAAAATCAACAGCTTAAAAACTTACGACTTTTCAACTTTATACACAACAATTCCACACGATAAATTAAAATCCAGGCTTTTTGATATCATTGACAGCTGCTAGTTCAATAAAAATGGAACTCGAAACGAATTTACTTATCTTGTCATTGGTCATTTACAAAGTATTTTGTTAAAGCAGATTCTAATTGCACACATAAGTACTCTGAAGTTGACATCAAGAAGAAGTTTGAGTTTGAGTAAACAATATCTATGTGGTTTTTGGAGAACAGGTATTCCAACAATTAATTGAAATTTCTTGGGACAAATTGCGCTCTGTTGTTAGCATCTGTTTCATACTTGGATATTTTACTAGAAAAAGGCACTAATAGTAATCTAACGACCAAGCTATATGATAAACGTGATGACTTTAACTTTTCTATTTTCAACTTCCCCTACTTATGCAGCAATATACCTTAATCATCTGCAGACTGAGTCTAAATATCTCAGTTGATTCGATACGCAAGACCATGCTCTACGTATGAATAATTTCTAAAACGAGATAATTTTATCGACAAGCAAGTTGATGAAACAAGAATATCAGCCGTCTCGTTTAAAGTCATCATTTCGTAAGTTCTATGGTCGATACAATGACATTGTCAGCAAATACAATTTATCATTGAGACAAAGCTGTGCTGTCTGACGTTTTCCGTACCAATTGTTACTCCATTATTTAGTTACATGTGTATACACTGAATTGACGACAGATTTTCCCTTCATATTCTGATCATGACAAGAAGCACACGGCTGGTGTGACCGGTCAACAGGGGATGCTCACTCTTCCATGGCACCTGATCCCACCTCTGATGTTTCGGAGGTCCATGTTTGCTATGCTCCTGTTTTTTGTACACTTTTTTGGACTTTGAGATTGAAAATTGTTCGCTATCTCCACATCCTTCTTGAATATTATAGCTGGGTACAGTATAACTAGAAAAGAAAACAAAGTCGTAGACATTTAAAGTCCTAAAAAAGACATACGTTACAACAGGAATAAACTTGGAAGCAAACAACAATTGGAGATTTTTTTCGAAAACAAGTCCACTGTTCTCTCTGTCACGTGATATCAACATGGTATCACAGATTCACAGTGTTTGTTGAGGAGTAAGATTCAGACCAGTCGTGTTCTCCTTATGATGATCTGGCACACGGAAAAATAAAGGCATATAACAATATGGCTAAAAGTGTAAGTCTGCATTTGACAGAATTATGGTTTGTATTTGCTAAGAAGGCAATTGGTTTTGATCATATATAGCACAGTCAAATGATGACTTCAAAAGATACTGTTTATATCCAGCCTAAGCTCTTTTAAGTAGCATTTTATTCGTTAACAAAATTAATTTAATTAGAAAATGCATGATCTTTGAAATAGCATCGGGAGACACCCAGTATGCAGGTGATATGAATATATTGCTACAAAAATTTAAATTAGAGAAGTTCACTCGCGAGAAGTTCAAGGCATCACGTTTATCACAAAGATTTGTTGTCAGGATAACATTTTATGTCTTTTTCTAGCAAAATATCCAAATACGAAACAGATGTGTCAAAGTCTGCGATATCTTTTATATTGGAGCCTCAAAGGGATATTATTGATTCAACTTTGGAAGAAAGTCAATATTGTTAATTGATTAAACATAGTCGATACATCTTGATGTCGTATTGAAAGTTAAAACAAGAGACCTAAACCTTTCATGTAGAGGTTTTTAAATAAATTATGCTTCAAATGAATACAAGAATTTGTCTGCAGATTATAATAACGTGACACAATAAGTGTCCAAGGGAATTGGAAAATTTAAAATCCAAAAAACTTAATAGGTAATGTCAATCTGAAACTAAATCATTTTCTTTTAATATCAACATCAATGTTCCTGTATGTTCCTGTATGAAAACTATCAATGATTTCAGCAAAAAAATGCTTCTAATTACCAATAACAAAGTACGTATTTACAAATTTCATGTTTATTACAAAAACAGCTCTTAATGATATCAAAAATCCTTTACTTTAAATTGATTTAGTTGATTAAAGCGTTGAAAGTTTTTCATTTTGATGTTATTGATTTTAGTTCAATTTGTGTTTTCAAATTTCTCTTCTCAAGTTTTCAGACATTTTGAGACAATTTAATTATGTCTCACCCTTAGTCCCATTTTAATCTCGGCTTTGTCCAGTGACATGCTCTTGTCCTCGTCAAACGTGGACAGTAGATCCACCGACCGGAATCCCATCAGGCGCGCGAACTCCATCAGAACCAGGGTGGGGTTCTCCTGAATCAGTCGGTCCTCGTCCTGATCGCCGTCCTAGGGGTCCTGACCCCGCACCATGCCGTACAAGATTTTTATCCCCCGTTCCGAGTCCAGTTTGTGGGCCGCCTCCGTAAACGACGGCTCCACCAGCTGAGTCTAAATTAACAATCACATGAAAAATATAGTCCTAGAAATTAATTTAGCCATCCAAATTAATTTCTAGGACTATACTTTTTTTTCGTAATTTAAAATCAAAGCTCTATTTTTTTTTAAATCTTAATTTAATCTGATGGATTTACAGGTGCGTGGAGTTATCATGCAATTTAGATGTCAATATATGTACTGAAGTATGCATTTTTTTTTTTAAATGTGTTTAGCTGCAATGAGGTTTTGTTCAATATCTGCTATGATTTGCAGACCCAAAGTAGCGCCTCACGTGAATATCGATTTCCTTCAGTCCTACATCCGGGCGCTCCTCGCACATGTTCAGCATCAACTGCGCTCCTGGTGACGTAATAGGATTCCAAGCCAACTACAAAAAACAACATTGCTTTATCAGAGATCGATACCTATCACTTTGATACAGAACTGAGCCCCACGCCCGATTAGATCTAGCTCACCAACGTGTTATTAGATTTTATAACTCAAAAGGCCATTGACGGCAGTATCGTGTTTTTTTTCAATAAACAACATTTTTTACGTAAATTCTAAATTGCACTATTTTCATGACATTTTTTTCTTTCAAAAAATGCAGTTGAAAGGAAAAGCAATCAAATAAATATACAAAGGCCTCTCATTTTGATTTCTATTTAACAAGATATTCATTAACTAAATAAACAGAACGAGTAACGCTTAATTTCTATTATTGTGTGTCATTTTTTTCTTTTGAATTGACTTTTTATTATCGAATTCTTTTGTACTGTAAATTATCGATGTAACGTTTTAAGTAAATAATATAATTTGTTTTAAAAATCCTTTTGACATTTAAGATATATTTTGAAAAAAAAATCAACTGTAAAAAATGCATTTAAAAAAAAAATAAACAATGATGAAAGACAAACTTGTGATAAGAGTGATAATAGCAATAGAGATAAAAGACGGGGCTCTAGTATTTGTAAAACAAATTTCAGTCCTTGTTGAGAGTTATGTTTCTTTTCCTACTATCGCTTTCAAATCTATACTTATCCTACATACTGCCCAAATGAAAACCATTCCACGAAACGTCCAGGACCCTCGAATTTTTGGTTTCCTTAAAGAAGAAACAAAACAAAAGTCAAAGTTAACATTACTATATCGCTATCTTCGAGGCAGAATCCTGGAATATATTTATGCCCAATTCTAAAGTCCATTTCATTACATAACTCGGTATACTTTATTTACATATTCTTGTATGTCAATGAAACACTGATTAACAAATAAATATACAAAGAATATTTTTTTAGCAACAGCTGAATGAAAACAAAAAAGTACATGCTATAAATATAATATTCCTTCCTGATATATGTGAAGAAAGCGTACACATTCACTACGTATAAATAACTACCTATTACAATGCACAAGAGCATCATTAAATGTTTCATTGATGACAATATGTTAGACATCTCAAAAAGTACATTCTCGACCAACGTTAACAGTATGTGGGCAGTTGAATATCATTTAGCTATAAATTCCACCAGTCCTCAAAAACTTATTTTGGAGACAGACATTAATAATTGAAATCAAAGATGGTTTCATTATTGATCAAATGTATGGACTGGCAGTGCAGTTTAAAAACGTGAGGTTAATTTTCACCTTGTGTTGTAGCATACCTCCAGTCCTAAAGCTAGTTCTTTAGCAACTTAATACGTAGATGATTCCAAGCACCTCCGGTCCAGTTTGTGGTAACCATGTTCATGTGTAGGATCAGCATGCTCTCATTTTTTGGCATTAAGATTGTAAACATTTGACAAATGAAGTAATGTACTTTCATCAATGAAGGATACTGACAATTAAATGTACAGTATATGAGTGTTTATGAAGGGAATTTCAGAATTAATCATGATAAATAATTATGTATGATTAGGGAGGGCTTGCTTTAGCATTGCATGTCACTTTTGATCTCTTCTCTGTATATGGATGATTCTGTGTACAATTTGTGGTACAATTTCTACTTTATTGACTTTTTTCTGTAAATAATATGAAGTTTCAAAGCTTTTCTACTAGATGTCTGTTGTTAATTATTATACTTTATAAATTTGCCATAGGTGTTCATTTTAAATTTTCATTAGACATTTTAGAAATAGCCTGGTAGAATTATTGTTCTATTTATTTATATAAGCATGCAGGTATCGATGACTAAATCTTTTGAAAAATGTTTCGTCTTTTACAAGGTTTAAGGGTTATGTTTCAGACCTGTTCAATGAAACTTGCCCGGTGGGGATCCGGGTTAGAAAAATCCCTCGATACCCCTTGCTTGTCGTAAAAGGCGACTAAATGGAGCGGTCCTTCGGATGAGACTGTATAAACCGAGACCCCGTGTTACAGCAGGCGTGGCACGATGAATATCCCTCCCTGCTCAAAGGTCCTAAGTGCTGAGCATAGGCATAAATTTGCAGCCCTTCACCGGCAATGGTGACGTCTCCATATCAGTAAAATATTCTGGAGAGGGACGTTAAACAGTATACAATCAATCAATCAATCAATGAAACTTATTGAATTTTTTACCAATGTCAGAGTATCTTTTGTAATTCAGACTTCATCATCTGTTGGATCAGCACCAACTTTGGTTACCATGGTAACATCAATGCCCACAGCTGTCACAACGTCTGGTTTATCCTTCACTTCATCATCACCTTCATCAGCTACAGTCACATCAGGTAAATAAATCATCATCATCTACAGTCACATCAGGTAAATAAATCATCATCTACAGTCACATAAGTTAAATGAAAATAAGATAATCTTTCGATGTTTTAACAAATGATCTTGGATATTGTATAGGATTTCGGATTTACCATATTTACAGATATTTACAGGTATTTACAGTACCTCTAAGGGGCAGGTTTTATAAAAGAGTTTAAGACTGAGACAAAAACTTAAGGTGGTTTTAGAATATTGTAAAATTACATATGTAATGATTCTATTATATATTGCCTGTATAGATATATCATTGTCAAACCCATTTTTGAAAGATTTTTTTTAAAACTTTATATTTACGTGCAAAATTTCAATTTTGTCTTCTGTAAAATTAGACCCAAGTTCTCTGATACATACTTGCGGAATTATGCATCATATGGTAAATGATGATATAATTTTAGAACTTTATACAATTCTGTATATTACATTTCATCCCCAGCCTAAGAAATTTATGCATTATCTTGATTTTCTTTTTTAAAATATTCATATTTTTTCCCTTTTTTTGGCATACAGTTATTAAGTATTTCATGATGTATTTTGGTGTACTACAGGGTCAGTGACTACCCCCAGTACTGTTACCACTGGTTCAGGAGGACTCTTATCCCCCATCATAGGAATCGCCCCCTTTGTCCAGGGAGGGGCAAAGACTCACCCTGGGTCTAACATCAGACAGCCATCCTCTGTCCCTCTTCTACAGGTAAAGTCTTTTTATAAATCTAATCTCAGCTTCTCACACACAGGTAACCTAAATATATCTCAGGTAAACACATCTCACATGCTATTAATCTAAAGTATCTCAATACAGGTAAACTCAACATCTCAAAACAGGTAAACACATCTAAATACAGGTAAAATCAACATCTCAAAACAGGTAAACACATCTAAATATAGGTAAACTCAACATCTCAAAAATACGTTACCTCAATATTTCACACAAAGGTAAATACATTTCACAAATGGATAAACTTGTACAGTATTAACAAGCTCCTCATGTATTTCTTGGGTGGTATCGATATTGAAAAGTATGTAGGTAAAGAACCAATCCATTTAAAAATGAAATGTCTTAATTAATTTCCAATATTGCAGATCCAGGGACAGCCTGGTATACAGTTAGTGGGTCTACCCCAACGGAGGGCGCCAGGGAAGTCAGGCCCAGGGGTCGTGACCTCCCAGTCTGGTCATCTGGTCAACCAGGGTCATCGCTACCGACAACAGGTAAGGTGGAAGCCTGATGAACTGATTGAACAAATTCTGCTGTGTTCTTAATTTTCCAATTTTTCATGTCTAATTAAGAGGAAAAGTTCTTGTCTTAGTAGCAGAATGAATATAAAATGGTGGAATTTGTCAATGTCGTAATATTTTTTTACCTTTCCCTTACTACAGTGCAGCTGACAGCACAGAACATTTCCGGACACCAGTTAGCTACCCTGTCTCAGTTCAAACCTAACACTCCACAAGGGGGCGCAGTGCCCCAGCAACATATGCTACAACTACAACAGCTTCAGTATAAACAGCTACAGCAGATCCAAATCCGTCAGCCACAAGCTGCTGCTTCTCCACCTGTTAGTAAACCCAAGAGTAAGAAACGGACCACACCAACCCCACCCAAACAGTAGACACAAACATCACCAAGACTACAGAAAACGGACTACACCAACCTCACCCAAACGGTAGACACAAACAACACCACCCAAACAGTATACACAAACATCACCAAGACTACGGAAAACGGACTACACCAACCTCACCCAAACAGTAGACACAAACAACACCACACAAACAGTAGACACAAACAACCCCACCCAAACAGTAGACACAAACAACACCAAGACAACAAGAAACGGACTACATTAACCCCACCCAAACAGTAGACACAAACAACACCACCCAAACAGTAGACACAAACAACACCACCCAAACAGTAGACACAAACAACACCACCCAAACAGTAGACACAAACAACACCACCCAAACAGTATACACAAACAACACCAAGACAACAGTAAACGGACTACACCAACCCCACCCAAACAGTAGACACAAACAACAACACCCAAACAGTAGAAGCACACAATCTGTCAACATTAAAAACATAAATGGACAACTCCCTCAAGCAGTAGACATGCCTACTTTATACAGCCTCTTCCCCAACGGACTTTCCCAAAAGTGGAAAAAAGACAAGGCTTACTCATGCAGTGGACATGACTACATCTTATGTGTCTACATCTTTATGTTTACCTTAATAAAGACAGACTGTAGTGCTTGCTCCCATCTTTCAATAAACAAACCAAATCCCACTATTATACTGCAATTACTGTAGAAAATTAATTAAATGAGACAGATTGTAAAGTTAATTATATAATGTAAATAAACAATGTTTCAAAGTATGTCTATAAATAATATTAAAAGAAGAAAAAGCAAATTCAGTTGTATTAAAATACGTAACAACCTGATTTGTTCGTCAACAGAAATGATGTTCTGGCATATTTGTGCTTTATATTTAATCTTTCTAGCATTTTATGAAAAGTATTTTGTCAGAACTTGAGGATGCACTATAGATAATTTTAGTTATGTTAGTTAAATATAATAACTTTGAAGTCTGACCAAACAGACTTAAAGAAGTATGTATAGCTGGTGAATGATATGACTATAACTTTCTTAATAAAAAAATGACTATTATAAACTTATTGCTTTGTAATAGGTGCAGTTACATAAGAGTATGTAGACTTAAGGAGGGACCTATGTCGTTATACGTCAAAGCAGCGTTATGTGACGTCACAATAGCTACGTTGGTTTTTATCTGTTGACTAAGTCTTTTGCAACTGTGATAAAGGCTTAGCATTGTTAATAATCATACATCATTAATAGCAGTTTTATTGGAATTATGGAGTTTGTTTATATTATCTAGAATTTTCTTCCTTTGGTTGATAATTCATAGCAATTTCAGTTGTGAAAAGATACCTCGATAATATACTGATATAAGTTCAAAAAAGATCAGATAAAATTCAGCAAAGAAATCGCTTAAATCAAGGAAATATGTTTAATTTTATGTTTACCATTAATTGTATTTTCTCAATAAAACTAAGAAAAAAATTAAGAAATGTACTTGTACCTATATTTGAATATTGATTAGTACATCTAGATTTAATTGTATAAACAGGAGAAAATGGCTGAATAAATCTACATATTTCCCCTCTGTGCTTTTATTGAAAACTGATGGGCTGTATTGTCCAAAGATATATTATAAACTAGAGCCGAGCTCGTTGCAAAGCAACGAGTAGGTCTTCCGTCGGAGCTGCGGACAGGGAGAAATGACCTTGGGTCAAGGTCATGCCACGTTCTAATGTTAAAGCAATCTTTTAAGGGTAGATGTCATCTTATTTATGTTTTACTATTAAATATGATAGTAAAGGAATGTTTGCGACCTTGACCGTGTTAAAATGACCTTACGTCACACCATGACACACGCTGGTGATAAGCAAAGCCATTTGTGTGCTACCCTATTGACGAATTCTTGAGCTATACTTTTTTCGATAGGCCTTGTCACATCTAATACGTGTATACATGTGTAAATCTAGGTATGAAAGCGTTATCCTTTCTTTATCAAAAGTCATGGTCAATTTTAAGCAATGTTTAAAGCCGGTTTAACTTCAAGGTCAAAGTTCATTATATGCTAGTATTTGTAATGATTTTATCACAGGTCACATACATTTGATTTTTGTGTAATACGAAAACCCTATCTCTTCTCATTCAAAAGTTATGATCAAGATTAAAATTGTGAAAAGTAAGTCAAGCCTCAAGGTCACGTTGTCAAAATCAGCGTATCGGTATTTTCAAAAAAAAAAATGTTGTTACAGGTAATACATGTACACAGTGGTAAAATAAAAGCCCTAATCGATCTCTTTTCTCTCAAAAGGTATGACTATGGTTAATGTTTTTGAAAAGTGGGTCAAACTTCAAGGTCAAAGGGTCAAAAATCATAATGAATTTTCAAAGGCGTTGACACAGGTATTACATGTACATGTTTATAAAATGAAAGCTTTCAA
>PRKT01000070.1:1024454-1048515 GCA_003671525.1 Saccostrea glomerata
TTAAGCTTGTGCATTTAAATCAATATTGGTTGAAGTTAAGTTACCGCAGATCGCCAGTCCTTACGCTATGAATCGTCAAAATGAAAAGTAAAATTACACATTGAACTAACGAACTATAAAAATTGAAGATTGAATAATGTACATATAAAATAAATACCCCAGCGTTTTGTTCTAAAGTCTAACCTAAGATATTTTAAAATATTTATGAAAGATTCGATTTACTTACAGAAAATAATGTTTTCCGTAAGTTTGTAAAATTAGATTTAACATTCGACCACGCGCTGTGTAAATTAATGTCAACAAGCGATGGAAGGAATGATTGGTCGCGTAATTGTAAACAAACACAAAGCCTAGATAGCTGTTTTAGATAAACATGTACCACGATCAAATTTAAAACAAAGATAAGCCAACATATTAATCTCAAATATCCGACAATAATAATTTTCCATTAATTGTAAAATAGTTTTAATACACCTATTATTTTGTCTATGACTACGGGGTCAATGGTTCGCCGCGGTGTGTCGCTTTAGTTTTTCTTGGACACGTGTAATCTTAAGATTACGCAATGGTACACACGCTTAAAATCTGGGTTTCAGGTGAATGTGAGAATCGCGCGGTAAATAATTTTTGTATTATTTGACTCTTTAAAAGTTCTTTTTATGAGATCTGGGCGTTTATCGTTTTCGTTCATATTGTTTGTGTTCATATTTAAACGAAAAAAAGATACTAGCTCGTGCTTTTTCTACAACTCTTTCTCTTGGAAAGATCTTGATTAATAAAATGAAAACGATGCCATTGAATACTCTGAACGGGAACCAAAGAACACGTTTAAAACCTAATTTTAAAAAAAGAGATATGATACAGCGTTGTTAAATATTTATTACTTACGGCAAGTTTACTGCAATTCTACGCATAAAGACTGAAGAGTTTTTCTTCAATAGCAAGATGAGAACTGTCTAGCTTTCTTTCCTATAATACGTAAGACTCGAACAAAATAATATTTTCATAGGACAGAGATAGTATTAAGGAACAATTTAATATATTTAAAAAAAACGAATTTAACCATTCTGTGTTTTTATTTGTGTATAACTCTGGGTCGCTGGATTACCCGCCGATTGATTCCCGGAAACCGACTTTGCCCCGCGTTATCGAGGGAGGCGTTATATAATTGTAAACAAACAAGGTGAATGTAAAGGCGTGCGCTTAGTAAATAAGCATGACAATTTGGGGAGAAAAAGCACAAAACACTTCAAGAACTTTATTCTAAAGAATATTAGCATCCAATGTAGCCATGATTTTTATTAAAAGTAAGTTTGTTTTATATACACGCATGAGAAGCTCTCGTTTACGAGCTGAGCGAAAAGAATTACCTGTACATATATAGGTCATGCATCTAGCTCATTTTAAACAAGACTAGAACAAAATAACAATTTCATAAGATCAGTAAGATGTTAAAGCACAACTTTATTATCAAAAGTCATTCGAAATATTTATCGTTTTTGAGATATATAGCAAAAACTTTCAAGGGTACTAGATCCCTAAATTTAGGGGCCAGCCCCTTTTTAATGATTTCAAATGAAAGCTCTTGCAATAAAGCACAACTTTTATTCAATATGTTTAAACAAAATATTTTTAGTTTTCAAGAAAAAAAGGAAAATATGTGTAAATTTTCACTCTTTTAGGCGTTCTAATTTTTGACCCCTATAAAGCGCCATTTTAAATACAGAAATCGAAAAACAAAAACCGATGTGCACAACTTCAATCCTTCTGTTATCTAAAACCAGTAAAATTTCTGCTCCAGCTTTTGTGGTCTCTGAGCCTTTATCCGGAAACGAAAGCCTATAAATTTTCGTTTAAAGGGAAATAACTCAAAACCGGAAGTGACTTTTTGAAATTTTAGTCAGCATTCTGGTAGAGTTTATAAACGTCTATAACCTCTGTAAATTTGAGCGAAATCCGTTGAGAAATGAGTGAGATATGAAGCCTCAAAGTTGCGGTCTAGGAAATAGAAGAAAAAAAAACAATAATAATCTTTACCATCAGAATCAGTAGAAGGTCTTCCGTTGGAAACGGAAGACCTTAATAATCTTAACCATCAGAATCAGTAGAAGGTCTTCCGCCTGAGCGGAAGACCTTAATAACTTGACAACACAAAGAGGCATACATGTATGATAGTTAAATATAATCACATGTTCTGTGTTCTCAAGCTATGAACCTCCTGTCATGCATTTCTATATATATGTACACGGAAGATTATGACAAATACTAAAATTTAATTCTTTATGAAAAAATAGTTAAAATGATAGTTCGCATGTTATGCTGTGGTTAGAGCGTTTTCTTTCGAGTCTCGGAGGAAGGAGTTGATCCCTCCTTCGCGGGTTCGAATCCCAATGAGGTTTTGAGAATGATAACCTTTTGTTAGTTTCACATTTAATCAATATCTAAGCACTGAAGAGGTTTTGTTATGAATGAAAATTTTTAAGCATTTTAAGTATAAATGTTTTACAAAAAAGATATTGAACAATTTTATTTCCGTAGTTCAAATAGTTGTGGTAGAAAAATCTTAATCTTAATTGTTAAATATACAAAGACCTTTACATTTGGGATTAAAGTCTACATACCCAGTACTCCCCGCAGGCGGATTTGAGGTGGGGGCATGGGGGGCGCACGCGCCCCCCCCCCCCCCCTCTAAAATTTTCAAATTATGACATATTAACAATTCCATATTTTGGTACATAATTAACCAATATCACTATTATTGTACCGGTTTTACTCCTAAATACACCAAAAACCAAGGAGCGTCCGGAGGCTTCGCCCCCTAGCTGGACCCCCATCTTTTAAAGTACATGACTAGTGTTAATAATGTTGTACTTTCGTATATAACTAGCCAATACCACTATTAGTAAGTTAGTAAGTAAATCGTTTATTATGGCAGGGACCCACATGTACATGTATATATTAACGGAATATAGGCAACTCCTTCATCGCAATGTTTATTTACACAAAACATCACGCACAACATTACAAGTTTTTAAGGTCTTCCGTTTCCAACGGAAGACCTTCTACTGATTCTGTTGGTCAAGATTATTATTAAGGTCTTCCGACTTCCTTCGGAAGACCTTACTGTTTTTCTTATGTTTCCTATTATTATTATTATTCCCTTTTCATAGTACACGTGATTTCTCGGAAACTACTGGACCGATTTCAAAGATTTTTTCAGGAATAATGCATTGTTATAATATCTCCAGACTATTTTTTTATTTTTTGTAAAATCACTTCCGGTCACATTTTTTGTCCGATTTTCTTTTTTTTAATTGCCATTTTGTCCAAGCAACTCCTTCTTAACCACTCAAGATTTAATCAAGATATTTTCGGGGATGATAAAACATCTCTTTTAGTTATGCATGGCATCTTTTGATTTTGCATCCGTCACTTCCGGTCGACACAGGAAGTGAAATTAATTTTCGACATTTTTTGAAAAATTTAACCGTTTTGAATAGTGGCAAGTAAAACTTATGTTCACATTTACAATCGTCAACAAAACGCATCCATTTGAATAACTTCCGGTGTAAACCGGAAGTAGTCGAAAAATTAAACTTTTCCTCTTGCGTCAAAAGAAATAGAAGAAATGGTTTAATGTGAGTTTTTTTCAAAGTTTTTTTGTACTTGTGACTTTGACGTCAGCCGGAAATGATCCCTGAATTGTCTGAATTTGTCAAATGATGTCACTTCCGGGTCAAACCGGAAGTAGCCAAATCAGCTTATTTTGAAGGTTTTGACGTAAAATTGAAAACTTTTAAATATAAGAGACACTGAAAGCGTCTTAACTCATTCTTTTCTCTTGATGACGTCACTTCCGGTCAAAACTGGACGGAAGACCTACTCGTTGCTTTGCAGCGAGCTTTGCTCTAGTTCTTTTTTTTTTCTTCTACTTCCTAGACGCCAACTTTGAGGCCTCATATCTCACTCATTTCTTAATAGATTTTGCTCAAATTTTCAGACATTATAGATGGTAATAAACTCTATCAAAATAATGTCTAACATTTTAAAAATTTACTTCCGCTTATGAGTTATTTCCCTTTAAACGAAAAATTATAGGCTTTCGTTTCCGGATAAAGGCTCAGAGACCACAAAAGCTGGAGCAGAAATTTTACTGGTTTTAGATAACAGAAGGATTGAAGTTGTGCACATCGGTTTTTGTTTTTCGATTTCTGTATTCAAAATGGCGCTTTATAGGGGTCAAAAATTATAACGCCTAAAAGAGTGAAAATTTACACATATTTTCCTTTTTTTCTTGAAAACTAAAAATATTTTGTTAAGACATATTGAATAAAAGTTGTGCTTTATTGCAAGAGCTTTCATTTGAAATCATTAAAAAGGGGCTGGCCCCTTAAATTAGGGATCTAGTGCCCTTGAAAGTTTTTGCTATATATCTCAAAAACGATTAATATTTCGAATGACTTTTGATAATAAAGTTGTGCTTTAACATCTTACTGATCTTATGAAATTGTTATTTTGTTCTAGTCTTGTTTAAAATGAGCTAGATGCATGACCTATATATGTACAGGTAATTCTTTTCGCTCAGCTCGTAAATGAGAGCTTCTCATGCGTGTATATAAAACAAACTTACTTTAAATAAAAATCATGGCAAATATTGGATGCTAATATTCTTTAGAATAAAGTTCTTGAAGTGTTTTGTGCTTTTTTTCCCCAAATTGTCATACTTATTTACTAAGCGCACGCCTTTACATTCACCTTGTTTGTTTACAATTATATAATGCGCCTCTCTCGATAACGCGGGGCAAAGTCGGTCACCGGGAATCAATCGGCGGGTAATCCAGCGACCCACAGTTATACACAAATAAAAACACAGAATGGTTAAATTCATTTTTTTAAATACATGTATATTAAATTGTTCCTTAATACTATCTCTGTCCTATGAAAATATTATTTTGTTCGAGTCTTACGTATTATAGGAAAGAAAGCTAGACAGTTCTCATCTTGCTATTGAAGGAAAACTCTTTAGTCTTTATGCGTCGAATTGCAGTTAACTTGCCGTAAGTAATAAATATTTTACAACGCTGTATCATATCTCTTTTTTAAAATTAGGTTTTAAACATGTTCTTTGGTTCCCGTTCAGAGTATTCAATGGCATCATTTTCATTCTATTAATCAAGATCTTTCCAAGAGAAAGAGTTATAGAAAAAGCACGAGCTAGTATCTTTTGAACACAAACAATATGAACGAAAACGATAAACGCCCGCGATAAATTATTTACCGCGCGATTCTCACATTCACCTGGAACCCAGATTTTAAGCGTGTGTACCATTGCGTAATCTTACGATTACACGTGTCCAAGAAAATCTAAAGCGACACACCTCGGCGGACCATTGACCCTGTAGTCATAGACAAAATAATTGGTGTATTAAAACTATTTTACAATTAATGGAAAATTATTATTGTCGGATATTTTAGATTAATATGTTGGCTTATCTTTGTTTTAAATTTGATCGTGATACATGTTTATCTAAAACAGCTATCTAGGCTTTGTATTTGTTTACAATTACGCGACCAATCATTCCTTCCATCGCTTGTTGACATTAATTTACACAGCGTGGTCGAATGTTAAATATAATTTTACAAACTTACGGAAAACATAATTTTCTGTAAGTAAATCGAATCTTTCAAAAATATTTTAAAATATCTTAGGTTAGACTTTAGAACAAAATGCTAGGGTATTTATTTTTTATATGTACATTAATCAATCTTCAATTTTTATAGTTCGTTAGTTCAATGTGTAATTTTACTTTTCATTTTGACGATTCATAGCGTAAGGACTGGCGATCTGCGGTTACTTAACTTCAACCAATATTGCTTTAAATGCACAAGCTTAATTTGTGCTTTTAACACACAAATAAATCTGTTTTCAACACAAATTTTCCCAAACACATTTTTTCATCACATATTTTTACCATGGCTATTTCAGTTTTAAACTTTTAAAGAAAATCTTCCGAATCATAAGAATCTGATTAGAATTATACTCAATGAAATGGACTAAACATCGATAAGTATCTCCGCACCTGTAAACTTCATAAGTGACTTCTGTACTTGCACAATGCCCATTTTTATAAAAGGTTGAATAGCAAGTTGAGAAAATAATTCAAGATTTTAAAGCAATGAATTTAATTTGTGTAATAATTTATTCAAACCTGTAAATGATTAGTATAGTGTGCTAACATTTTAACATTTTTTTATTTTAAAAATATCAGTAGCAGGTTATACAATGAACATGTAAGTAGTAATAAACCCGCATTGTATGTACGGAATCAAAAATTTAAGAACTTATATAACAATCTGCAGCTACATGTACTGAATATCAGAAATTTATCATGTAATTACACACTTTTATTTCCTAATTTAAACTGTTAAAATCATAACCGGCACCATGGTTAAACATTAATTGTCTTATAATCGGCACTTAGGGCCTTTAAGCAGGGAGGAATCTTTTTTGTGCCAGCACCTAAAGCGACACATGACCTTGTTTTATACGGTCTCATCGGAAGAACAGGTCCCCACGTCCCACAGTGGGATTCGAAACCACGACCTAAGGAGCTGATCCTTACCTCGCGACTATAGAGCAGTCTCTCTAATCACTGCGCTATGCGGGCAACCTTGGGGGATATAAAATGAAAACAATGAAGAAAACGGTCAGTTAAAAAAAAGAAGGGGTCGTTTTGAAATATTATTCTTACGAACTTCAGGGCAAGTATGAGAAACCATATTTATGAAAGCTTCCTGATATAAAAAAGATTACTTTTTTTCAAATCATGACTAGAGTTTTCCCTTGCAAAGTGATTGTGTATTTTGGGGGGTAGTGTGGATGGGACGGGAATGAAACGGTCTGTTTAACTGTCCATATGTCTGTCTGTCCCTGAAAGTTTTTCCCAGAAGGCCAGGCTATAACATAAAGAAACCAGAAGCTTGTACTCGATACAAAGATTTCAAATGATCCTAGGATGTGTCATTGTATTTATTCAAGGCAATATTACGGGAAATTCAAGATCACTGGAGAAAGAATTAATGTTTTGTTGCATTCATTTATATGTAATCGAGAATATCTGTAAGCTCATACTTGATACAGAGATTGCTTGTGATAAAAAGTTTTTTTTTACGATTTTGACTCAGAAAATAGTATTTTTTCATTCTGACTATATTTGTTTAAGTTCATACTTGATACAAATTGCTTATAGTCCGCCGGTTTTCAGATGACTTAAAATAAGGTCATTTTAACAAATTCAGGGCCAATGACAGAAAAGTTGTAAAACACCTGTCAGAGTTATGAATTTCTAAAAGTTGTTTCAGATTGAGGGTTTGTCTTGACAAAGAGCCAAGGTTATTCTGTTAAAATCAAGGTCACTGACAGAAGAAATCTGTTCTTTTCCAGGCTATGAACTAGTAAATGAAAATCATTGGAGGCTCTTACTTGAAACATAGATTACTTATGATTGGAGGTTGTGTCATGTCACCCTGATCAAAGGTCTTTCTGGCAAATCAAGGTCACTGAGAGAGTAAAAAATGTTTAAGCATAACTTTGTAATTAAGATTCACTGGAGGCTCATGATGAGAAGAAAAGGTTGTTTACATAAGAAAGTGCAGTGACCTTGACCCAAGGTCGGTACTTCCTGTCCACAGCTCCAACGGAAGACCTACTCGTTGCTTTGCAACGAGCTCGGCTCTAGTTCAAACAACGTTTATTCCAAGTAAATCAGGTGTTTTCTGATAAATAATATCACTTATTCATTTTATGTATTGGATTGATTTTTAATAAATTTTAAGGCATAAATCATAATATAATTCAAATATTAAGAAAACAAACACCAAGATCAGCGATTTCTCGGAAATACGGCTGATCATGGGTATGTGCTGATTTTGAATAAAACAAAATTACTACTAAGATAAGGAGTGTAATTCGTGCTAAAAACAAATCTTGAATGAATTTTTTATAGATAAAGGTTTTGATCTGAAATATGTGATAGCATTGGAGAATCAATTAATTAAAGTTGACTTACGCAATCCCGTCAGTATATATAGGTCCCTGATTATAGTGGCATGTGTTATAATACAATACAAGGAGAAACATTCAATACAATCAATTCAAACACCCGGACATATATGTCACTTTTAACAAAAAATAAATGAAAAAATATACATTATTATTGTGCCTGGTTTTACTCTCAAAATGCACAAAAATACTTGAGCTTCAGGCCCACTCTAAAAAAAGTTTTACTTAGTAGTCATTTTTTACTTGAAATAACAAAGATAAGTAATAGATAATTACTAAGCATTTGCTTAAAATTTTAAATCAATTTCTGAAATATATGTCAATTACTAGATTCAAATGTTTTACTTGATTTTTGTATTTTAAAGAATTGTTTTACTTACACACTAAAACGTTTTACTTAGTAATTTATATTTACTTAAATTTGTGTATATAAGTAATAACATAACTTGGTCTTTACTTACATTTTACCACTATTAACTAAATCATTGATATTTTAATGCCCCCGTAAACGAAGTTTTTTGTCGTGTCCGTCTGTCTGTCTAGCTGTCTCTCTGTTTGTCTGTTTATCTGCAGAAACTTTAACCTTGCCCATAACTTTTGATTTATTGGAGCTATGACTTTCATATTTCACACGTGTATTCCTTGTGACAAGACCTTTCTCTGAGTATCACCAAATTTGACCTTGACCTTGAAGTTTGACTCACTTATACACAAAAAATCCTACCTTATTCTTTATCCAAATCATTTGAACAGTAAATACAAGGACATTTATACTTCACATACGAGGGTTGATCAAAAAGTTCGCAAACTAATTGAATAACTTCCATACAAAAAACAATATTTAGTTTTAATAGTGATTATATTTTAAATTAATCCTCCCCGATTTTAATGCACATCAACCACCGTTCTGCGCATGCGCAAATTACGTGATATTGGCGGTCACGTGACCCTTTCCGTAGCGTTCTGTCACAAAAGTTGAAAGATTTTTCTGAGTTTTATATTTCTTTCCATGTGAGTTAATTTTTATGACAAGAACATTTGTCAGAAATGGTCATATCTCGGCAACAGAATGGGTGGATAATAATATCCTTTCCAAAAATAAGCATGGCGACCATTAAAACACAAATCTTCTGTCGCAGGAGAGACCTTTATTCAAGGTGGATAGAGAATAGGTGCATCCTTTTTATCATATCTAATATGTTTAAAATCTAAAGTAAACGATATCTTAGGTATTTAATACTTATATCATTGTTCAAATATTCAACTATTTTTCAAAGTGCTAATTGGAGGTCTTTGATTGCAAATTGCTTAATTAAAAAGACATATCTTTTCAAACTTGCTTTCACTGGGCAAGATGACAAGTATCATTTTTAACCATCAGCCTTTCTTCACTAAAACGATTAATCCAATCATTAATTGAATTTATAGGAACTAATTTATCTCAATAAACTGTATACAAATTATTACATGATACTGTAGGGGATTTCTAAGATATACAATAAATTTTACAGTCGTTTGTTGAACGAGTTCGACTGAGACAACCATTTTTCGTCACAAGTGACCTAAATAGTGACGTCATTTTCACATTGTGACGTCATAAACAAGGTGAAAAACTTTATTCAGCATATGCTATCTATAGAACTTTTGTATGGCTATGTGTGTACTGAATTTCATTCTTATCTGAATTGTGGTTTTCTAGATATAGAAATAGTTTGCGAACTTTTTGATAACCCCTCGTATATAATTTTATTGAAAGAACTTTTATTGCATGCCAGCATCTATGAAATTTTGAACTTGACCCTGGAGATTTCCATCCTTGTGAAAAAACTTTAACCTTGGCCATAACTTTTGAACGGTAATGAATAGTGCTTTCATACTTACATATATGTAATCATTTTGAGAAGACTACTCATAGGATACCAAGAACTTTGACCCTTTGACCTTTACCTTGGAGTTTGACCCACTTTTAAAAAGCAAACATTGACTGTAACTTTAAAAGGATTAGGGTTAGTGCATTCATACTTTACATAGTTCATCCTTGTGACAAGACCTTTCCTTGGGTACCACCAAATCTGTCCCTTTGTCCTTGACCTTGGAGTTTGACCTACATTTCAAAATTGGTAACCTTGACCATAACTTCTGAAGGGTTGAGGCAAGTGTTTCCATATTTCACATATGTATTTTTTATGGCAAGACCTTTCATTAGATACCAATAACCTTGACCTTTTGACCTTGGAGATATCAAGAAATCCCAATAATTTAAATTTGCATATAAGAAAAGTTTAACCTTTGCTCTGTTGCCATACAGGGGCATAGGTGTTTCACAAATACATCTTGTTTGAATTGTATTTAATTGATTTACTTAAAACAAAAATTTATTTACTAAATCAAGCAGAATTCAGATTAGTAATTACTTAAATATGGTAGTCTAATCACTAATTGTCTGTGAGGAGGAGTTATCTTTCTTCTAAATATACTGTTACGTTTTACAAAGTGTACTTGTGAAATTCGGGTTAACTCTTGTTTACAAGTTTGGAATATATGGAACGTGAACCCGATGTTTATAAACTCCGTAAATAATTGTCGATGAACAGTTAACGAAAGAAATAAACTATAATTGATTTAATGACTTTATTAATTTAACATGTAATATTTAATGACAAATTGGTGTATTTTGTATGTTCTATATGGGTACAACGTTATTAATTTTGTAGGTAATTTTGATGGTTAAAACCCGCTAACTTATAGTATTGATTGCATTGATTGTGACGTAATAGGTATGTGATTGTCTCTTACGTCATCATAACAAGTTTTGTCTATATAAACCAGCTGATATGGGATTAGACTTCAGTCGGCTGTGGGGAGCGACTCGGAGCACACAGCCTTCCCTGGTAAGGGAAAAGTGACCGAAGTCACTTTGGGGAACGACTCCGTATACTTCGGTTATAAGACGGTACCAAGTCTATGTATACGAAACCATTAAGGGGGCCAAGTTAGTAGGAACGTCCTGTATTGACCATCGGTTGGTCACCTTTTTGTTAACCAAATAACGTTGTACCAACCAAGTTATAGTGTACCATTTTGTGTGTTTATAAGTGAACCATTTGATCGTCTTAATAAATGTTATAAACTTTTAACAAGTGTTATTCCTAACAAACATTATTTAAAGTGACCAAAAATTGGTCATTTCGTCAACCAAAGAAGTAACCAAAAGTTGGTCATTACGTCAACCAAAGAAGTGACCAAAAGTTGGTCATTCCGCTTACCAATTAAGTGACCAAAAGTTGGTCATTCCATTAACCAATTAAGTGACCAATAATTGGTTATTAACCATTACATAAATTGTGACCAACGGAACCATCAAATCTCGACCAAGTGACCAGAAAACTAATAGCGGCCCACGAGTTTATTACACGATACCCTCGGTCTCGTTACATTGGTGGCAGCGGTGGGATCCGCTATTCTGTGAATTTTGAACTATTACGAAGATGTCGAGGAACGAAAAATTAGCCGAGGAAAGTGACCATAATACAGAACCAAAAGAACCACAGTTTATCGACGGTACTCCAAGCAAAGAAGTTCTTTTGCGGGTTAATAACAACGACCAGATAGGAGACGGCAGCGCAGTCAACACATGTACCAACGACAGTCTACACATAATTCTACAAGAATTAAAAACTTTAAAGTCCCAAATGAACCAATTACAATCTCAAGTGAGACCAACGAGTGCTAACAACCAATATGTAGACCAAAATTGCGTTCAATCCGGTACCAGTACTACGTCTGAAAATGACCAAATACGCAGTGAACATCGACCATACAGAAATACATCTCTACAAAATTCGTATGACGACTTTCGTGATTATGAACATCCAAGGACAAGTTGGTCAAACCTGACAGTACCACGAAGTTACACTACCAATGCTAGGACCAACGAATTTCAGCCGATCATGCACAGCTTCGATTACGATGTACCAAATTATGGTCACACAAGACAAGCCCAGGACCACGGACTCCCCAACAGGCATTTCAACGTTGATTCAACGTTGAATCAACGTTGCACTTCAACGTTGAATCAACGTTGAATTTTGGTTGCATATGAAAGTTGAGGCAACGTTGAAACATAACGTTGTTTCAACGTCAATTTTCAACGTTGAATAAACGTTGAAAATAGGTTGAATTTTTGGTTGATTTACGGTTGATTTTTGGTTGCAAATGAAAGTTGATGCAACGTTGAAGCTTCAACGTTGTTTCAACGTCAAATATCAACATTGAACAAAAGTGAACATTGGTTGTAACTAGGTTGATATTTGGTTGAAATTTTTTGGTTGTACAAACGTTGATATTTGGTTGAAATCACGTTGAATTCATATTACATGTGAACGTTTTACTCTATAAATAAATACATTTCAAATTCTAATAATTTTTTTATTCAAATTGCGTAATGTTTATATAAGTTATTATCCAGTATTATGATTGTGAGAGAATTCATTTTAGTTTGTATTTGAAAGACAAACACAAATTTGGATTCAATCACTGAATCTCAAAAATCACTGCTTGACAAAATTTATATTCCTAGTGAAAAGGGAGTCACAGTTATCACATCAAGGTTCTTCAAAGTACGCGTCTGTCTTACACTACTAAGTTCCACAAAGTGGCGGATCCATTGATTTTAATCACGCATATACATCTGTAGTTAAGTCCCACGAATGAAAGAAATGAACAGGAGAATCCACCCTCTAGAGCAACAGCCTGTTAATAAAAGAAATAAAGATGTTAAAGAAATTTCTTCGATACAACGTACGTAACACGTTATTTCAAACGATAAAAATAAATATACATGAATAATTTTAAAAATCGGACAAAAGAATATTATCCGGTACTTGGATTTAATTTACATGATTAAAAAGAATTATAGTTAACATCATATTAAAATTTGTATTAGTATGCTTATAAAAAAATATTACTAAAGAAAATGTTATAGACATACATAGAAATAGTGTACTTACAAAATGTTGCATTCCTTTGTATAATTATCACGGGCGAAGAATCTGATGCAATCAAGGCCAACTATATACAATCACTTCCCTCACCACTGATTGATTGAACCATACGATGAACTAAAATAAATTAAATTGTATTATTTATATTAGTATACTTATATTTCATAACAAAATAAATATAACAATACACATAATACACGAACAAAGAACGTACATTTCACGTAGATTTCACATATACTTATAAAACAAGAATTAAATGATGTACAGATACTAAATAAACTTAATTTCTTAAATCCATGAAAAGGAAATAATACTTACTGAGCAGAAGTTGATATTCCAGCCTTAATCCTTGTGTATACAGCTTAAAAACACATGAAATATGAACAGCAAGGAAACGCGCACTTCTTGTCCATCAGTTGAATTCAAATTTTTACCTAGATACGCTGAAGCTCTGCCCAGTAAGAAAATTGCATAACAAGGTTATCCTGACACTGAAACTGACCAACTAAGCGAGAGGCACTCCTTATCTGATATCTCGAAGGTTTTTGGGGAGTGGATCTTAACAGCTTAAGTAATGTTAATTGTCTGTGTGAAAATCGTTATGTGTTTATTTAAATTTTTCTTTTATATATTTTGTGAAAAGAAAGATTATAGAATTAATACACACAACAAAAGCACAATCTGATATAAAATAAGACTTCTCAGATTCGCTCTCTATACATTGTAACATTTTGCGCAAGAGTATACGGCACGGATCTATATGAGTCTAATTTCAAGAACATGAATTCGGAATAAATAATTATTTTTATTAATTCTAAAGTAACATGGAATGACATTGAGATTTTGGATAAAGATGCCATTATTTTTTTAATGCTTATATTTAACATATTTTATAAATATGTATTAAAAAAACTACATTCACAATTTATTAAATTTCACAATGGTACTAGCTGTACTCAGGCGCGACTCTTTTGAGTAAATCATTACATAATGCATGTGTGTCATTTATTATGTATAATTATATATATAATATTTTCTAACAATGCATACAGCCATGTGTATCTAGCGAAAAGTGGCATAAATTAAGAGTTAAAGACACCTTTATATTTTGACCTTAAAAACTAAAATGCTCAATACTCATTACCCATTCTTTTCTTAACTTTCCTAAAGTTGCCACGTTGTTTCAACGTTGAAATCAACAAACAGTCAACTTTGCATTTTTAAACCTTGTTTCAATTCTATAATATCAGAAAATACTCAACGTTGAAAACATGTTGAATCTTCAACGTTGTTTCAACATTGAAATATCAATAAACTTCAAAAGTTGAGAATTTGTTGCAGCTTCAACGTTGTTTCAAGGTTGAATATCGACAAGCATTCAAGGTTGAAAATATGTTGCAGCTTCAATGTTGTTTCAACGTTGAAATATCAACGAACATCAAAAGTTGAGAATATGTTGCAGTTTCAACGTTGTTTCAACGTTGAAATATCGACGAACATTCAACGTTGAAAATATGTTGCAGCTTCAACGTTGTTTCAACGTTGAAATATCGACGAACATTCAACGTGAAAATATGTTGCAGCTTCAACGTTGTTTCAACGTTGAAAAAAGGTTGAGGATTCAACGTTGAAACCTCAACGTTGAAACAACGTTGAAATATAGTTGATCAACGTTGCAACCTATATTCCACCTCCTTTCAACGTTGAAGCAACGTTGCGTGCCTGCTGGGGATCAGGCGTTCCCTGGAACCTAAAGGGAGAAAACCAGCAACGTTTGATGGTTTGATGAACTGGAACGATTACATAGTTCATTTCGACATGATCGCCCAATTGAACCACTGGAATGAGGAAACAAAGGCATTAGAGTTGGCTACCAGTCTACGCGGCCCGGCACTAAGCGTTTTGAGTGACCTACAACCAGAATATCGGTATAATTTTCGTCACATTGTTATCGCACTATCAGCAAGATTTGATCCAGAAAACCAAACAGAAATCTACAAGACGCAACTAAAGAGCAGAATACGGAAGAAAAACGAAACGATCACAGAGTTAATGCAAGACATAAAGCGACTTACGAGGATGTCATACCCGAACGCACCCCTAAGTTTCCGTGACCAGATTACCAAAGATTCGTTCATCGGAAGTTTAAATGACCAAGAAATGGAATGGGCAGTGTTTCAAGGAAAACATAAAGACCTAGAAGATGCAGTGCGACTAGCATTGGAATATGAGGCCTTTCAACAAGCACGGGGGAGACGAAATACAGTTGCAGTGCGAATGCAGACAGAGGAACCAGCATATACCGACAGAAATAATTACGAAACAGACCTAGTAGCCATGATAAACCAAAACACAGATAAGAAATTTTACAAGAAAGGTCCTTGTTTCTACTGTAAGAAAGATGGTCACATCAAAAGAGAATGCAGGTTACTACAACGGCACCTAAAAAAATGAAAAATACAGAAACCAAAGAAAACCGGAATACGTAAAAGAAGTGGCGACCAGAGCACCCGAGAACCAGGGAAACGCGCAGTAGTTGACGTCGGCGGCCAAACGTCAACTACGAAACAGAAAAGGCCACATGTTTTTGGAATAAAAAACTCAAATACTCGAAGTACCAACTTATTAACAATTGATGTGCTGGTTAACAATGTGAAAATTAATTGTGTCATTGACACGGGTTCAGTTATAACAGTTATCCACCCAAAGAAATATTACGAGATAGAAAGATGTGTGAGACCTAAATTATTTCCAAACCGTAGTAACTTACAAATGGCAAACGGTGATTTAGTTGTACCAGAAGGTCAGACCGAACTTCAAATTGGTATTAATGGTGAAGTTACGGAACATAAAGTGGTCGTCGCTGACGTTGAGTCACATATGATTTTAGGTCTTGATTTCCTAAAACAGCATAATTGTCAATTGAATTTGGGTGAAGGAACTCTTACATTGGGAAAGAATAAGTTACCATGTGACCTTAATAGTGAACAAAATCCTGTGTTCAGCATGTCCGTTCAAGAAGCTTTACAACCTGATAATAGGAACCAACGACCACCTGAACCTTGTGACGAGGAGGAGACAAACGACGCTGAGAAACATATCAGAGACTGTACCGTTGGTGAAGCAGAGAAGACTCTACCAAGGGCAGCCAGATCTAGAGGAAAACCGGGTCAGTATTTAGTTAGGGAACCACTGGAACAAGTGGACAAAGACATCCTTGGTCCTTTACCATGGACCAAGAAGGGTAACGAGGACGTTGTTACCAGTTCAGATTATTGCACCCGATGGATACAAGTCAACAAGAACCAGAAACAAAAGTATGGCACCAAGTCAGACCAGATTAAGTACACCCCTGGGCAATGTGTGTGGATTGCGTCAAAGTCAAGGACCAAAGGAAGAGGTCCTAAACTTAAGGTTCATTGGAATGGACCTTACACAGTGTTACGTGCCGTGTCAAATTCGGTATTCAAAGTGAGAAAGTCTACAGCTGAGAAACCAAAATATGTGCATCGTGACCAGATGAAGCTGCTTCGTGGTGAAGCAGATGACATTTTATCCGTGTAATGCATATCTCGAAAGACATTACCAGTGGACTTGTATTAGTCATTGATGAAATACCCCGAAACGAGGACGTTTCGACTTAAGAAGGGGGTAATGTTACGTTTTACAAAGTGTACCTGTGAAATTCGGGTTAACTCTTGTTTACAAGTTTGGAATATATGGAACTTAAACCCGATGTTTATAAACTCCGTAAATAATTGTCGATGAACAGTTAACGAAAGAAATAAACTATAATTGATTTAATGACTTTATTAATTTAACATGTAATATTTAATGACAAATTGGTGTATTTTGTATGTTCTATATGGGTACAACGTTATTAATTTTGTAGGTAATTTTGATGGTTAAAACCCGCTAACTTATAGTATTGATTGCATTGATTGTGACGTAATAGGTATGTGATTGTCTCTTACGTCATCATAACAAGTTTTGTCTATATAAACCAGCTGATATGGGATTAGACTTCAGTCGGCTGTGGGGAGCGACTCGGAGCACACAGCCTTCCCTGGTAAGGGAAAAGTGACCGAAGTCACTTTGGGGAACGACTCCGTATACTTCGGTTATAAGACGGTACCAAGTCTATGTATACGAAACCATTAAGGGGGCCAAGTTAGTAGGAACGTCCTGTATTGACCATCGGTTGGTCACCTTTTTGTTAACCAAATAACGTTGTACCAACCAAGTTATAGTGTACCATTTTGTGTGTTTATAAGTGAACCATTTGATCGTCTTAATAAATGTTATAAACTTTTAACAAGTGTTATTCCTAACAAACATTATTTAAAGTGACCAAAAATTGGTCATTTCGTCAACCAAAGAAGTAACCAAAAGTTGGTCATTACGTCAACCAAAGAAGTGACCAAAAGTTGGTCATTCCGCTTACCAATTAAGTGACCAAAAGTTGGTCATTCCATTAACCAATTAAGTGACCAATAATTGGTTATTAACCATTACATAAATTGTGACCAACGGAACCATCAAATCTCGACCAAGTGACCAGAAAACTAATAGCGGCCCACGAGTTTATTACACGATACCCTCGGTCTCGTTACAATACCTTCATGTGAAAAAAAAGTCACACTAATAAAAATGGGATATTAAGTACTTGAAATGTTTAACCATTTTTAAAATGGTCCTTACAAAGATACAACTTACTCAATTTTTAAGGCTTTCGAAGTTGGAATCAAATGTTTTATTGTTATATATAATAAAACAATTACAAAGAAATTGGCAAAAGAAATAGAAAGTATAATCGTTTCCGTCATAAGTAGATATCTTCTATTAAACTATTCAGGGGGCCCAATTAGGGAACTCTGATAAAGAAATCTGTGAGTAGTACTCACATGTCAGAGGGTCGGTACCCTGCAGTGTTTCTAGTAAATAATGTCGATTTTAGTAAATATAATATGTAATTCATTTACTTAATATTCTTTTGAGTAATAATATTCTAGATTTTAATTAATTTCAGAATTACACTTACTTAGTAATAATTCATAAAATTTAGTAAATAGAAAGCATATTATCTCTAAATTAAGTAATAATAATTTAACAAAAATGAGTAGTTCATTTACTAACTTAAAGTAATACAATTCCTATAATTTAAGTAATTCTATTGGTACTTAGTAAATCATTTTATAAGTAAATGAATTCATCCTTATTACTAAATATGTTTACAATTACTAACCATGATAGTCATTTACTTGCTATTCTGACTAAATGGATTACTAATTATTACTAGTTTTTCTAAATCTAATATCTTATTTTAAAAACAACAAGTAAAACTTTTTTTAGAGTGGGGGGCTTTGCCATCAGGGCCTCGCCCTGGAGCCTTAAGGCGGCCCCCAGACCCCTTAAAACATTATCCACGCCCCCAATCACAAATCCTTTATCCGCCTATGCTCCCTCTTTTAAAGCGATGTACATGTATAGGGGGGGGGGGCTAGGATCGAGAAAACATTGTAGTCAAGTATGTTAGAATCGTCTGTAATTCATTTAGTTATATTATTTCAGCTTTTTAATCAAGAATAAAAGCCCTTAAATTTTCTAATTTCCATAAATTAGATGTCTGCACAATAAAGATAAATATTATGAGCTATATTTAGTATTACTAAATACATACTGCACAAGCACAACACTCTGAACTTACCTAACACTGATAAAAAGGATGCCTGAATCATAACGATAAATATTATGAACTAAGGCACAGATGATAAAAAAATGAATGTCAAAATTGGTATATATATTTTGTTTTATTTTGGTTTTAAATAATGCGAAAAATAAATTTATGAATTAATAAATTTTCTGTCTTGTTAAAAATTCTACCCTTCTGCAACTATTCTTAGTAATTTACACAAGTTTTTGTCACTTAAAATATCCCAGTATTTGTCAATGATTAAACTTTGATTAAACTAAAAATCAAAATCTAAGCAGCGAAATATTAATTTTATTTAAAAAAAACATGACTAAAGTTGCTGTGTTTAAATTTGTTTGTATCATCTTCCCGAAATTAAAAAAAAATTATGTATGAGCTATTCTTCTTCAAATTGTGATCTCATATTATAAAAAAGTGTTTGCTATAAAATCAATAATGCATCAACATTAGCCGTAGATAATTCGTGGAAATATCTAGTGGAAAAAAAATCATTTCAGTACCTGTAGGATTATCAAAAGAATATGAAGTTTTCAACCTCTATTATTTCTATTAATTAATTTATTTATTTATTTATTTATTTAAAGTCACCTTTAGATTATGCTTCAAAAAAGAACAAATCATTCATGTAAAGACAGATGACTATACTTTATTAATTTAGATAGCTTTGTGGGATTTTCGACAGTCATGTAATCTATCTGTTGTGATTACCAACTGAGTGTTTCTAGGCTTTTTGTTTCTTTTTATTCTTATCGTCACAAAACAGAAATGAAACACTTAGGAGAAACTATTTTGGACAATTTCCATCAAATGGTCTAAGGATGAATGTAATTAGATAAATGGGATATTTTTTAACCAGTGTTTTAGTATGAGGAAGATTGAATATTATATGAAAAAAAAAATGTCCTTGTTTAAAAAATGGGTAGATTCAAACCTGGTTCAATGAAATATAAGACAGTACAGTAAACTTAATGTTTACCCGATTCAAATGAAATATGGAGATTACAATTAAATTAAATGCAAGACTGGACGCTAACACTGAATAAACTTTATCTTTTCCCAAGCTTTATTTGAATTACTGGTAAACTCTGCAGTTGTATATGTGTTTTGTATCTAGACGTTTGTAAGCGCCTTTGATGGTATGCAGTGTTTTCCTTTTTATTTACTTTTGTGTCACATATTCCTAAGCACTTCGGTACTAGCTTGAAAATAAGGTTACATATTTTATCGCTGTGTTTAAATCAGATAAATCAGGGAATTTATTACAAAATTAAGGATTATCTCCCTCATGCATAGTTCTGCAGGCCTGCTTATGAGAGTTTCCTAAGATGCGTCTTAAGAGGATATATCTTGGGACATATCTTAGGAATATCTTAAGTCACGTCATAGGGTGTAAAATAAAAGCATCTTAGGAATATCTTAAGTAACGATGTCTTAATTTCCATCCTAAGTATTTTTTGTTGTTTTTTTTAAACAAATCACCATTACATGAAGTTCCAATTTCCTGATTCTATCATATGCACTTGTTTATCATTTATATTATGCTTTAGGTAGTCTTTCAATATTTGCTATGAATTGCGCGCTCCATTTATCTGACAAGTACATGGCAGGTGTTATCACTTAACAGGGGATACTTACCCTTCCTAGGCACCTCATCCCACCTCCGGTCTTTTCAGAATTTTGTATTTGCCTTTTATTTAATTAATTTTATGGTAGTATTTCTGAGAATCATCACTGTTCACTATCTCTAACTTTATCATTTGACCGTTCATAAGATCATAATTTCAGGTGATTTGGTAAAAGAAGGGGCAACAATTTTTTGGTTTTAAATCATATCTGTGAATATTCAGTGGAGAGTAAATGATACACACTTAAAGTTGAAACTATTTGTAAGAGACATTTGTCCGTCATATTAGATTACTAGTATTCACTTGCTATATCTGAGGGCCCCTATATAAGCCGCTCACTGTTCAATGTAATCAATTGAAGCCGGTGTGGATGGACGTATGCTACAGATCCTGTAATTTTTAGAAGGTTGATTCCCTTGCTGATATCGTAGATAATAGAAGTATGATCGAATATGGCGCATTCAGCTTTAATATACCGAAATACTTGTAAATCATTTTCATTGTATAGAACAGGGGAAAAAGATCAAGGGCAAGATCTATACGAAATACAGCTATAAACTGCTGTGAAGGAGAAAGCCCAAATTAAGAATTAAATGTCTGAAACCAAAAAACCCATTTATATTTTAGCCAGCCAATTCCAAATGTAAGATACAAACGTATATGTACATCTTAAAGCTGAACACGACTCGTACATAGACATACGCCATTTTCAATAAATAAGTAAATTTTACAAAGATGAAATTATAATATCCCAACAACCTCGTGAATATTGGAGTACCCTTTTAAAAAATGTTGAATTGAAAAAAACTAAACATTATTCCTGATAAAATTCTTTACAGCAATATATGACAAATATATTTCTTTCGTGTTCTCTCATACATGAAGCCTCCGTCTAACAGTACTTTCAGTACTTTGTTTCTAAGCAGGGTCATTTTTCGACCGTAGAAAAACATTCCAGACCAGTAATTCTACGACTCCTCACACGATGAAAAATGACCCCCATAAAAATATGAAACTTGTTTTTTATACAATAAAACCTCTCAGTTGTGTGTCCTGATAGTTTTTCATACTTTCAAATGTAAGAAGGGGGATTATTCTATGCACTTTAATCCTTTCCAACATATATTTGATTGCATATTTTTATAGTAGCATCACAATCATTGTATGGATTTTTTTGGCTTGCAGAATCCTAATGAATATTAATTCATTGAGGAGCATAAATTTATGATTATATTTTGGGTGTTTTTAATCATTCAAAGGTTTTGTTCCGAAAATGGCATGATATGTTTCTGATAACCATAAACTGACATTTTTTACAAATCCAAAAACATAGCATAGAAGCATGAAAAGCAACGTAATTTAACTACATAAATGCAATTCCCTTAGCTCTTACCTTTAAACTTACATATATTTGTATGCATTCTGCCTTAAAATATATACTTTTAAACTACCTTATATATACGGTACTATACTTTTTCCAGTATAGATACAAGATTTTTATTAATCCAATTTGGGCCCCCGGAGGAGCAAAAAGATTTACAAATAGAAGGAGGAGGATCCAAATGATAGAACAAGCATGATGATGATATTACAAATAAAGAGCAATCGTTAACAAAAAAACAATCAGAAAAAAGTTTATAAGAGATATACTGAATATACATACATGTATCGTATTGTAAGTTACATACAAATATATATATATATATATATATATATATATATATATATATATATATATATATATATATATATATATATATATATATATATATATATAGTTAAAGGCAAGAAACTGGGAAAGAGGAATATAATTTTTATGCTTATCACAATATCTTCAATTAAGGTAAATTACTAAGGAACCCAGCAAGTGATCTAAGGATGTCTGGGTCTTCATTAGTCATGAGCCAATAAAATTGATTATCATAAGATAGAGACTGAAAATTTTTACATTTAATTTTACAAATATTAATGAGTTCAAGTCTTTGTACATTAAGATGAGGACATACTAGGAGAAAATGAATTTCATCCTGAATCTCGTTGTGATGACAAAGTGAACAAATTTTTCCTCTCTAGGTATTTTTTGGTAACGTCCAATTTCAATTTTAAGCCTGTGAGCCGATATTCTTAACTTTGATAAAACTGATCTATGTTGATTGTTTGTAAAAATATCTAGATAAGGTTCAAAACAAAATTTAGTCTTTATGCTGGTAAAGGTAGACAATTGCCATCTTTATGTAAATTCCTGTCTTTTTCCCATGTTAATTTATAGAAATTCAGTAATATTCTTTTCAAATTGATTTTAAATTGTGGGGTTGACATACCTAGGAAATCACTAATTTTAATATCAATATGGTTAAGTAAGAAATTAACACAAGAATACCGTGAAGTAAAACTATTTTGGTGTAGTGTTTTAGAGCAGTTAAAAGCCTCATTGAGCAAGGGAAATTCACCATCTAGATTCTCTAAACTATGCCAGTATAACAACATATTTTTAATGACATCAAAATGTAAATTCAAACGGCCTAGCTCAGATCTTACAGGAAAATTGCTGCTTTTACCATGAACCATTAGTAAATGTTTGTAAAATTTAAGATTTAGAATTTCGCCTTCTAAGCTTTGGTATATTTTGTCTAGTGTTATATTTGGATTTCTCTTAAATTTAGAGTTTGTTGGGTAAAAAAAAAAACATAACTCCGAACCATACAGGATAATGGGTTTAATAGTGTGGTCAGATACATTTAAAGCAGTTCTAATTCATGGATTAAATGTGAGAAAGTCTTTTTGAAGTTTGAAATAGGCTTTTCTGGCTTTGTTACAACAATCATTTTTAGCATTACTTAGTGTTCCAGATGCATTAACAGTCAGACCCAGATACTTGTATTGTTTAACACATTCAATATTGTTGTTATCCAGATGGAAGGAAATTTTAAAGTGTTTACCAGATGAATTGAAGACTATAATTTTTGTTTTCTTTGTATTAACTTTGAGACACCAGTCCTTACAGTATGTACTTAGTATATCAAGTTTTTCTTGTAGACCTTCAGCAGTTGGGGAGAGAAGTACCATGTCATCAGCATACATTAGGCAATGAATGGACATAGATGAATCATTATTTAATTTTACAAAACTTTTAGAATTTGACAGATAATTTGATAGATCATTGAGATAAATCTTGAATAGGTTTGGGCCCATGTTATCACCTAGTCTAACCCCATTGTAAGTACGGAAGTGACCGATTAATTTGTTACCCAGTTTAATAGAAGAATAGCTTTTAGAATACATATCCTTAACAACTGAGTAAAATTTAGTGCTAATACCAGCTTTTAGTAGTTAAAGCTTCAGACCAGCGTGGTTTATACTATCGAAGGCCTTGTGAAAGTCAACAAAGCAAGCATATAGCTTCCCTTTTTAGCTCACCTGAGCCGAAGGCTCAAGTGAGCTTTTCTGATCACATTTTGTCCGTCGTCCGTCCGTCTGTCCGTCTGTCCGTCCGTCTGTAAACTTTTAACATTTTCGACTTCTTCTCAAGAACCAATGGGCTAATTTTAACCAAACTTGGTACAAAGCATCCTTGGGTGAAGGGGAGTTTAAATTGTTAAAATGAAGGGCAAAGTCCCCTTACAAGGGGAGATAATCAAAAAAAGACAAAAATAGGGTG
>PRKT01000070.1:1057259-1114759 GCA_003671525.1 Saccostrea glomerata
GGGGCCAAAATGGCCGACCAAAGTTTTACATAGAAATATATAGGAAAATTCTAAAAAAAAAATCATCTTCTCAAGAATGACAAAGCCATAATTCTTCATATTCATATGGAAGCATGTTCAGATAGTGTAGATTCAAGTTTGTTCAAATCATGACCCTGGGGGTAAGGCGGGGCCAAAATGGCCGACCAAAGTTTTACATAGAAATATATAGGAAAATTCTAAATAAAATCTTGTTCTCAAGAATGACAAAGCCATAATTCATCATATTTATATGGAAGCATGTTCAGGTAGTGTAGATTCAAGTTTGTTCAAATCATGACCCCCGGGGGTAGGGTGGGGCCAAAATGGCCGACCAAAGTTTTAAATAGAAATATATAGGAAAATTCTTTAAAAATCATTTTCTAAAAAATAGCAAATCCATGATTGGCCATGGGACTACTTTTGCATTTAAACTTTACAATAAAAAGCCATTTTCTACTTTTTCCTACCCTTAGTGAGCGATGTGTCCCATGGGCTTCTTGTGTAAATTAGTTGAATCAGATTGGTCGAGAAACATTTGTTAAAAAAACAATATTACCCGCTGAATAATGAAGCCAAGCCCTCCAGTGTAGCAACAGTCAACATTGCTTGACGACAGGTGATATTCCAAAAAATAGCGACTGCGCAGAATTTATGCGTGCACAGTTCACTGTTATATGTATTTTTATAAAACATTCAGTATAATATATTAAATATTCCATGTAGTTGAGTGTAACATTGAATAATTTCACCCCAAGAAAATTTTTCAATGTTACACTCAACTGCATGCAATATTTACATGTATATAATGCACGATTCTATGAATGCGCGTATCTTTGCTGTAATAGCCTTAGAACATTTAACATAGAACATAGACATAGCTTTCCTTTAATGGGGATAATACGGTTTGTATTATTAATGTAAGGTATATTATTATTATAGCTTTGATTTCGTTATTTAAGCTTAAAAGTTGTCAGAAATTTACATATCATATCATACGGCTTCTTGATATTACCCGTATGCATTCGCCTTAAAAGAATATTCCTACCAAAACGAATGTTTTTGCATAAAAAAATGACAAGAGGTCATTATTCTACGGGGTCTTTTTTCTACAATGCACACGGAGAAAAAATGACCCCAAGGCCATAATTTCTACACAAAAAAGTGGGTCATTTTTCTACGTAGAATATTTACCAGGGGGTCAAATTTCTACGTAGAAAAATGACCCCCGGTCAATATTTTACGGGGATTACCTTTCGTAGTTACACCGGCGCTTCAACAAGGGCAACATCTTTGCTAGCCAAGGGTTTCTGAAACGCTACTCTTCTCATAAACCCTTGGCCTACGATGTTCACAAACATCGGGACTTTTTCCAGAGTTCTGATTGGATTTCAGTACACACCTGTCGACCAATCATCAATTGTTTTTTGTTAATGACGATGTTTGCGTTCCGGATACTTCTTGACTCTTTAATCTCGGAATTGAAAAACGCAAGTAAACAACGATCCGTAAGATAACATGCAATTCTATGAATAGCTATGGTGTTAATCTCGTTCAATCAGACGCTCGGCTGTCTCCGTGAACTCCGACCAGCAGAGAGTCTGGTAAAGAACCACGTAAGCGTTTGTAACCGTCAGAGGGCGCTATCTTGTTTTCATTTTAAAAATCCTTTTTATAAGCAAACGTTATATACGTTTCTTCTGCTTGATTATTACTTTATATTAATAAACTGGTCTTTAATTAGGGATAACAAACGAGAAATTACAATATCAATCGAAAGAATGTGTATTACGCAGGTAAGGCTACACTATTTTCACTTTTGCTTTCGTACAGGATATTTGCAAGACATAATAAAACACACTTACCTATACTGGTGGGCATTATCGTAAACAATTCCTCTCTAACGGTTTTAACTTTTAGACATATAAATTTTACATCTTTAAGTTATTTTTCTGCTGATTTATCATGTATTTGTTTAAATCTTGTAGATGTGTTCTTTTCAGCCAATCAAACACTTTACCAGAATTTCGGTAAGCCTCGCTTTGGCTTACAATCGATATCACGTACCTTTACTAGACCCTCTGGCTGGTCGGAGATTTACGGAGATAGCCGAGTGTCTCGTTGAACGAGACTACTATGGTGTCATCCAATATCTTCTAAATCTATATTGAAGCTTCCGATTTGTACTATAAGTAATAGATAAATATTACTCAATTATTGCTTCAAAATTATTCTTGAAAAAACTTTATTTTTTTTTAAACATGCGTCTTTATTTCTGTCCATGACGCAATCTGTGCGTATCTGATAGATTCAAGATCATGTGATGAAAATAATCCCGTCTTTTGACTTCACCGTATGCCAATGGTTTATGAGGAGAGTAGCGTATTAAAAACCCTTGGCTAGCGAAGATGCAAGGGCAAGGAAAACGAGCAGCATCTCTTCGACATTTAAATAGACAAAACAGTTTTTACATAACTACATGTATACTCGTAAACCCTGTTTTTGGAAGAAGTAATAGATACGCAAATCGCTTTCCAGTATTTCTCTTCTCTAATTCTTTCTCATTAAGAACTAACTCTCTCAACTTAATCTATTGTTCAGCCTCCCACTTATCCCTGTTTCTCCTAATCTTTACCGTTCAAAAGTAATGGTCAAAATTAATTTATTTCGTAAGTACGGAACTCTCCAAGGTCAAGGTCAAAATGTCCAAAATGTAGGTATTCAATGAAAAGTCTTACCACAAAAAATTCGTAGTTGAAGTATAAAATTCCTAGTATCTACAGTTCAAAAATTATTATCAAAGTAAAGTTTTTTTTCGTGTAAAAAATGGGCCAAATTCCAAGGCCAAGGTCAAAGGGTCCAAGATCTTGATATCAAATGAAAGGTCTATTCAAATGGATTAAATAAGTGAAGTATAAAAGGTCAAGCCCTATGTGATCAAGATTGTTTTTAAAAGTAGGTCAAACTACATGGTCAATCTTAAATTTTGGTATCCAATGAAAGGTCTGACAAGAATTACATATGTCAAGTATGAGAGCCTTAGCCCTTATCGTTCAAAAGTTATGGCAAAGGTTAAGGTTATTTGGTAAGTACAGAAATCTCCAATGTCAAGCTCAAAAGATCAAAGATGTTGGTATACAATGAAAGGTTTTGCAATTAAAAATACATAAGTGGGGTTTAAAAGTCCTAGTTTCTATCGTTCTAAAGTAATGGTCAAAGTTAAAGTTCGGATCTTTTGTGTAAAGAAGGGTCAAATACCAAGGTCAATGTGACAAGATAAAAGAAAGGTATAGGCACAAGGAATACGCATGTGAAATATGAACGTCATGGCTCAACTAAATCAAAAGTTTTGGGCAAGGTTAAAGTTTTTTGCGAACAAACACACAGACAGACAAAACGGACGACCACGACAAAACTATATACCCCGAATCTTCGTTTACGGGGCATAAATATTTTGAAAATTATAAAGTAAAGAAACTGCGAAGAATATTTTATGGTATTTTAGTCGTTAAAAGTAAGCAATAAGTGACACTGACATAATATTTTACAAAAATTAATTTTTCGATAAAATATATAGTGCAAAAATAAAATGTTGACTCACTCATGGCCAGGTAATATACATGATGAGTAATCACAGGTACGTACAACATAACCGGTAAATAACATGGTGAAAGGGTTGCCTGCCGGTACGGTTGGGTGGCTACGTCAGGTTTTGTTTAATGTAATAGCTGGATACTTCTATATATTTTGTTTCACTTACTACAGTTTTTGCAGTAATGTTTACAGAAATTGGAGTAAAACGTATACCAAGAGCACCCTCTTGCATGAAGAAGATGCATATCCTATTGCAAATCAGTATCGCCGAGCTACTTAAATGAATCACCTTGCTGGAAAGGCCCGAGAAATTTAAGAGGTTTCACTTGAAGTCCTTCGAGTGGCTCTAATCTTGCATGTCAACGGTGTTCCACCATATTACTAATACAGTCATGTGATCTTATTTGAAATTCAAATGTTATAACTTTGAAATCTGAGCTGCTTTGTAACATGCAAAACACTATGTTTTACTGTCAAAGAATACCACCATATCGTTGAAATCAAAACCAATTAAACGATTAAAAATTTCTTTTGAAGACTTTTATGCAGAACAAAATGTAAAATGATTTACAAGGTAGTTTCGGAGGATAAATGTATCGGTCGTATGTGTATTCCTCCACCATTTACATCCGATGTATGTACATGTATGTATAGCGTAGTCAACCGATTAGAGAGGTTAAGAAAAGTGTGGATTTTTCTAGACTGTGTCTGCTTCCGGTTAGGGTTAAGTTGTTACATTCTGCATAACAGACCACAAATAAAAACGACTCGCTGACATGGATCGCCAAATAATTTTGAGGGTTATAAACTATTGTGACCAGAGTCAGTTTTTTTCTTTGAGGTTAGTTTCTAAAGTTTTCGATTCATCGTTATTTGAACGTCGCCGTGAATTGTGGAAGACAATAGACTTCAGTAAGTCATCTAAGCTCAATTCCTCCACATTACTTATGAAAGAAGCAAAGTACGCCAAAATGTTAATCTTACGTGGAAGGGAAGATTTTAGGTCAGATGAGGTGGCAAGATTCGTGAAAAACAACCCAATACTGGAAGGGATAAATTTGGAGGAATGTCACTGGGCAGACGATGAAATAATCGCTAAAATTCCACTTGCAAAAAACCTGTGCAGTTTTAACTTTTCTCATTGTTCTGGCCTGACAGATACCAGCTTTATTTGGCTTTCCGATAAAGTGGAAAAAATTTTATCCTTCAAGATTGATGGAATTAATGGAATTACTGACAGGTAAGGGAGATCTTTCTATTGCTTTCTATTGTTTAAAAAGTCAGTGGCGGGATTTATATTTGGGGAGTTGTGGAACTCCTCACGCCGTCCCCGCCCCACCCCCACTCCGGATTGTTTTTGTTTTTACAATTGTCTTTTTACAGCATATTGCATAATTGAAATGAACTTTGTATATCCAACCCCATTGTTTTATACAAATATACAGCAAGCACAAAGCAAGAAATTTCTCTCCGTCTGATCGCAAATAATGCATAGGTATAGATATGTGGTATAGAGGATGGTATATGGTCCGTGCAGCGATTAATGACACAAGGTCAAAAACTTATAACTACCGGGTATCAACCAAAACTGAACAGTTATGGCAATGGTTTTGTATTGTTTTGAAGATATATATTCACAAGCATTTTTTCTGATAATTGTTTATATACAAAGTACTATTTTTCATGATACTAATAATCAGATTGGCTAATGCCGCTTTACTAGTGAGAAAATTGGATCTTCCAGATGCAAAGGTTATCGTTGTGACCTTTGTCAAAAGAAAAAAAATCATTTTATACTGAAGGGGGGGGGGCTGGCAATGACAATGATTTAATTTTACCACAAACAGACTTTGTAGCTATAGAGAAGGTAGAAAAATACAAACAAACAAATATAAAAAGAATACAATACATGTATGTATAAAAAAAGTTCAAAATATCTTGTTAAGATTCAGATCAATTATTTCCGTGTATGATTTGTTTGTCAATCAACAAATATTTGAATAGTTTTTACAATACTGAACAATTTGTTTTTTTTTTAAATTGTTTCATTTTCTCTATTATAGGTCTGCATTAAGAATAATTTTTAAGTTTCTTTTTATGTACATTAAAACATAATAAAATTTAATTAGATCGCAAAAGCACACATCCATTGTTTTCTTTTTTACCATTCCATCCCCAGCTTCAATGGGGAGTTTGAAAATTGTTACATCTAGATTTACATAGCCAAGTTGAAAAATTTCGAGGGATATTAACAGAAGTCCGATCAGTTTTTAGCCGGGCTTATTGCTCAAAGAGCAGTTGCCGGCTTATGTGATCCTGTTCAAGGCAGGATGTTGACCCCATAGTGGCCATTTTAAAGTTACGTGCAAAAATATAGTTCTTACTCTCAACCGCTTTTGAGATAATACAAACGCTAAATAAAGCAAAAAAAATAAAACAAAGTTTTATCTATATAAAATAAACATTAGTAGTAATGACTTTGAAAACTTCATAAGTCAAAGAACATAGTTCATTAGCATGAGGACTTTTGATAATCAGTGTTACCGCAGTTCTCTACACATACGAGGTAAAACAGGAGAGGGAACCAGACTGGCCTGTTTGTTTACATTCAGCTGCGGTACCAGATTAATTATGATTCTGACAAAATCGGACCGTGGTATTAGGATTGAAAAACTCACTGTCAGTGTCTTATCATTTATATTGATAGTTTTAAAATAATTTTTTCATAGGAATATAAACATGATTCATGTAAGAAATCCATTCATTCTACTCTGTAAATGAGCCCGGCTCTCTGTACTTCTGAGTACTTTGATTTTAATATGTCAATGTCAACGTGTCGATGCATTGACAATTATTAAATTTGTCAATGTCGACGTGTCGATGCATTGACACTTTTTTCAATTGGTCAATGTCGAGGTGTCAATGCACTGAATTTTTTTTAATTTGTCAATGTCGAAGTGTCAATGCGATGTCAGTTCTTTAGTTTTTTTATGTTCCTGCATTAAATTACTATTCAAATTAAGAAATATAATATTCTTTGGTCAATGACAACGTGTCGATGCATTGACAATTATTAAATTTGTCAATGTCAACGTGTCGATGCATTGACATTTTTTTAATACGTCAATGTCAACATGTCGATGCATTGACAATTATTAAATACGTCAATGTCAACGTGTCGATGCATTGACACTTTTTTCAATTGGTCAATGTCGAGGTGTCAATGCACTGAATTTTTTTTAAATTTATCAATGTTGTCGTGTCAATGCGATGTCAGTTCTTTAGTTTTTTTTGTGTTTTGTTTTTTGGATAAATTTGTCAATGTCAATATGTCTATGCATTGACTGTTTTTTTTTATGTGTGGCTGTTTATACTGCGCATTGATTTTCTACAAGGGATTTACAGCCGGAACTATTTATTCCGTATACTCCAGTTGAGCCAAATGATTTCCCTCTTTTTTTAAGATAAACGGCATTTATGAGAATGTAGATCATAAATATTATTCTCTAAAAGTAAAAACAATCAACCAGAATTTTTCAAAGCAATCATACTTTGTTTGAAGACAAGAATTATTCATTCTCAAAAAAACCAACAACAACAAAACCAAAAGTCATCACGTTTATCATTTAGCTTTGTTGTTATATTACCATTGACGTCTTTTTCAAGTAAAATATCTAAGTATGAAAAAATGTGTCAGACTCTGTGGTATCTTTCATCTCAAGCATACCGGGATATATCGTATCAACATAAGAATGGAAATTACCATTGTTAATTGACAATACATTGTCGATATATCTAGAGGAGTTGAAGGCCACAGCAAGTGTTTTCTTCTTTTCATTAAGATTTTGCACCAATTCTGCTGCATATGAACACAAAAATAAGTCTGCAAATAAGAGAGCAATTGGTACCCATCGGAATTCCAATAGATTGAAGAATTGGTCTCCAAAACCACATAGATAGTGTCAATCAGAAACTAGAGCATCATTTTGATGTCAAATTCTTTAGAGTACTTGTGTGTGCAATCAGAATGTGTTTTAACAAAATAATTTTGCAAATGACCAATGACTAGGTAGGTAAATTTACGAGTTACACTTTTATTGAAAAAGCAGCTGTCAATGATTACAAAAAGCCTGGACTTTGATTTATCGTGGGGAATGGTATTTTTCGAAAGTGAGAGATTCATCGTTAATAAATCATCTACTACATCCATTCAGCGTTTATATTAATTGATTGGTTGAGAAGTTAAATGCCTAACTAAATAAATTGAAGCATGAAATACTAAGATATCATCAGGAATGAAAATTTAACGCTTTTTTCAATAAAAGTCTGTAGAACCATCTGTAGTTAAAAATTAGTGTATTCTACGCATAATTAAAATGGATAATGTAGATTAACTATATTGTTAACAAAAATATATATTTTAAATCAAAGGCCCCAAGGGCTGCGAGTTGACTCGCTCGAGGTATACAACTAAACACCATACCTTATATTCAGTACATTTTGCATCCTAAGAGATTGAATATTATATCTCTCCATGTTCGGTTAAAAAAATAAGAGCTTCAATGCTATCTCACACGAGATTTTACCATAATTTATTTAAAGTCTGGGTTAAATTGGTAAATACACAAATAAGATTACATATCGTGACAAAAATGCCACCATTTTGAATAGAGATCAGATTACATATGATTTAATTAAAAACAGTGTAGAATTTTAACATATATAAACATGGCTACAATCACTAAAAAACAACCTCTAGTAATGGAAAACATAAAATTAGATATCTATGATTAATTCTTTTAAAGATCCACCTTACTATATCTCTAATATTTGAAAATCAATTAAAAAAAACACATTCATAAAAATAAAAGATGTTGACTTTTGTTTCACTATCAATAACTAAATAAGGCACATACATGTACAAGTATATTTATACACCAAGACCCAGGTATCTGTAAATAAGATTGCCAGTATTATGTCAGAAAACATTTCATTATTTGCCTATCTATTCCATATTTAATATTGTGAAAAGCAGCACTGCAAACCTGGATTCTAATAATGAATTTAAGAACACTAGTGTAACGTGTCGAGCGGAATAATAATAGCAGTCGGGGGTCGTACCTTGTCGATTCAAGGTTTTGGGGGATGATTTCCAATATAATTTTTCTTATAAATGATTGACAAATGATCGATTACAAAGGCCTGCAAAACATACAAATAAATGGCCAACCTTATCTAGGTTAATAATAACGTTAGTATTGAACAGAGAATCAAATAACAAATGATTAAGAAAATGGCAGTGGGTAGGCTATCCCTAACACTGGCCAACCTCGGACTGACGCTTATACTGCAGCCTTATTCAGGACACAGTCAGTACAAGTAACAGCCCTTCAACTGCTGTGCACACTGCTAGCCTTATTCAGGCAGACACACTGCACACAGCAGCCTGGTTGCCAGACGGGTCAACAAGCTTTATTTCAAGTGTGGTGGCTAACCTCCGTTGCTGGTTAGCCTCTGAGTGGCTTGCCACTCAGAAAACACAACAGTCTTTTTAATATTAATCTTTGTAGACTAGACCTCACTTATTTCAGGTCGACCTCTTATGTAAGCTGACTTTATTTCTTGTAAGCCTCACTTACCACTGTTATGTTCGCACACAAAGTTTTACTTTACACAGCTTGCACTAGAATGAATGCTCGATACCGCGATTCAGCCTTTATATACTTTTTAAGGCGGATGTTTACGTCGACATCCTAATCACTGAATCGGAATAAAACATCATATAAATTTCCGGAATACTACACTAGCTGTAGTGGTCTGTGTTTTTTAGTAAATATGTTAAAGATTCCCACTGTAAACCTGGATTCTTAAAATAGATTTTTCAAGCACAGTAGCTGTTGCTAATGAGAGCAGCATGTTTTTGTGTTAGGGAGCATTCTTGTCAATTATAAATAAACTTCAGATGGGAAGATTAGATCCGCCTAACATGCTTGATCATATAATATACTGACACGCAAAAGAAACGCAACAAGCAATAATTTACAAATGTTTTATTTTTTATCTTATGATTTTCAAAAGTAAATAAAGTAAGGCTAGATTCACTTTTCAGAACATCAGTGATTTGATAAAAATGTTAGATGTTTTTCTGTTTACTTTACTAAGTAAGATATGACTGTTAAAACACCCCCCTCCCAGCCATTCAAGTAAAACATGCAAGACTGCCCTAAACAACAATTGCAGCTTAATTTCTACGATACTATAGGTTCATTAATATCGAGATCTCAGCGAAGGAATTAATCTTTGACATTTTTAAATGCCCGATTTTAGATAAGTAGGTCGAATTTTCTCCAACTTAGAGCAGTGTAGTCACCCTTGGACTTCCGGAACAAGGACTGTCCTTAATGTATATGATACATAAGACCCTGTTGAGGCAAAATATAGTGAAATTTCGCATCAGCAACTCTCCATCACCTTTACATTGAAATTTTCCAGCTAGAGCAATGGAAATGCGTAAATAAGCCATTTTTTAAGTAGACTTAGCATTGTTTCGGGAAACGAAAGTAGAGTTTATTTATTGAAATATTGCTGCATTATTTATGATGAACAGTAAAAAACCCTTAAAACTCCATAATATTGCCAAATGTTTTGTTAAACATGCAAATTTTGATTTCTGTTAAGCAGACTAAAACTTGACTTCCGGTTATGGTATGGAAATCGTTCAACCGTTAATTTACTGATGTTTACCAAATTGAAGATATTCATAATTTTAAGATACAAAATTCTTTACTTTACATAATTATTTCCCCCTAAAATAGGGTGTTGCGTTTCTTTTGCGTGTCAGTATATTTATACGCAATAATTGTTTATCGTACAGATATTTAATTATTTCTTTAAAAATAGGAAGACATAAATAACGTAACAGTATAACATTTTATACATCTTTACCTCCTAAGTTTTTACAATCACTCAGACAAAGACATTAACAAGTAATAGTGTATGATGTATCCTGATTTATTTGGACGAAGGGCGGTGACGAGTGCGAAGCAGCACTCGTCACCGCCCTTCGTCCAAATAAATCAGGATACACTATTATAATAAATATTCAATAACTTTCTTGTATCATGGCTAATCAAACATCGTCACAAATTTCCATGCATGATATTTTTAAAAGTACACCAACAGAAAATGTAGTTTTTTTTTCAGGTGACTTCATGTATAATCTCTCCTTCCTGACATTTTTTTAATTTACACATTCTACGTTTGTGTGTTCATGAGAAATGACGTCGGATTGCAGCATCTCATCTTAAAATATCAACACGGATTGTTAATGAAATTCACAAGAAAACCGTTTGATATCAAAGAAGAAACTAGAGGTACTGTGAGCAATGAGCTTTCTAAATGATACCACCCGCCTCCCATATGAATATAATGGCAGTGTCCATGTTTTGCTCTGGAAAATCAAAAATATATGTCAGATCAAAAAGTAAAATAAAGAGGTGCACAATAACAATATGTAATTAAGAATCTGTGAAAGTTTCATTAATTTCCTTCAGTGGTATGAGAGGAGTTGCGGATAAGAGATGGGTACCCCAAAGCGTAACAGACGGACGACGGACCGACAGACGGACGGACGGAAATACCGATTACTATATACCCTCCCACTTTTCAAGCGGGGGGTATAAAAATCGAAGTTGAAGAAGGAAAATTCAGGTGTATTCGAAAAAAAGAAACTCGTTGATCATTTGATATATTCGAGAACTGTCGCATCACCTTGTCAGGCCTATAACTCTTCATCAGTGGATGCAGTACAGCTGCACTTTATTCTTGTTGAGCAAACAACACGACAAAGATGGTAAATTTTCTACTTAAGCGCTATATTACAATAGATGTGATATTTTAAGATATTTCTGTGTAGAATTAATGTCGAGAACTTGATTTTCGTTGCGATGGATGGAATAATTGCACTGCAGCAGAGTTCCATAAAAGCATTTCATAGTTTGCACTGTAATTTATGTGAACGACTTTATTTCACTTGCAGAAATATTGTCTTTGCACATTAACAAAGCCTATTTCATTGAGAAATTTAGATTCAATTTACATGTAATTTAAAATGATGAAATCACCTTGGTGTTCAATAATTTATTTACGCGGCACAGTTTTAGCTGGCTCCGCCCATCGGTGTATCTCCAGTTATTGTTCAGTAGTAGTATAAGCGGTCTGGATGGCCGGGTCAACTGAGTGCACTTTTTATGCAAATGAGGTCATAAATGCTGGATTCTGATTGGCTGGGGGGATAGGCTGGTCAAGGGAGTGCAGATTGGGGGGTCGGGGGGGGATACCTGGGTCAAGGCAGTGCAGATTGGGGGTCTGAGGGGGATTGGCGGGTCAACTGAGTGCACTTTTGGGCCCTGGGGGATAGGTGGGTCAAGGGAGTGCAGATTAGGGGGTCTGTGGGGGATAGGGGGGTCAAATCAGTACAGCCCTAACCCTAACCCTAACCCTAACCCTAGAGGGGCTAGGTGGGTCAATTTAGTTCACAGCCCCTAAATACGGGGGTGTTTACACTGTGTTTACATTTTACTATACGCTGCTACTACGATTTTGGCAGCGACTCAAAAGAATTTGATTATGACGTCACGCTTTCATTCACAGTCTAGACGGTCTAGCCTAACCGGTTCAAACTGGATTTTCTGAAAACAATAACAACCTGGATTTTTTACTGAAAACAATAATAAACAAGAAAACATTGATGTAACCATCAATTGTCGCCCGGGAAATATATAAAGTAAACAATAGAAATATGTCTTAATCATCAAACCGCTTTGATATGTGTGAAAAGGCATGCGTCTTATTGATGGAGACGATAGTTGCGAATATTTTGAAAACTCATGGTCGGATAAAAATCAAACAAAAACGATACCATTTTAATCTTGATCAATTCCTCAAGTAAATGTTGGCTGCATAAAATATAAATTGAAGTTAAACACATGCATCACCTAGATTCAAAAATGTATTTAAATTTTGAATTTTCGAATATAAAACATGAACTGTGCAGAGTACGTTTTTATGCGAGAAGTAAAATTCGATGTTCTAAAAAGGGACCTGTCATTTTTCCATAGTAAATGATAAGCAACTTTATATATTAAATATGAAAAACATAAATATTTTTACAGATTCACTTTATGGACGTAAATATATTATGTATCTCCTAATTTATAAAGGAAAGAACATTCTGATTAACAATCTTTTCAATGATTAGAAAACCTTTAATTCTGAATAACTACTCCCGCCCAAATCCCCATATGCCAACACTTAAACTTACATGTATAGAACAGCCCGGTCCTCCGGGCTGCAATATATACCTTTACTGTAAGGGCCCTGTGCATCAATACGTTTTACCTGCGTTTTTATACCTGTTGCATCACCTGTAAGGACCGTGTGCAAAAAATTAGGGTCGTGTGCAAAAATAGGTTGGACTTACCTTTTGATTGTACTGTGTACGTGTCTGTACACTGTCTAGTCAGCGAGCTTACCTATGCATTATTACATCATACACTTGTAAAATTAAAGTTTCATTTTCACTTTTGTTTCTAAGAAGTGACCATACATTTTCAGAAAATGTAGGACTATCTTTTGTTTTTTCTCTCTTTTACCATGATGATTTTCCTGCTGTAAAGCTTTTCTTGTATTAAGCTCAATTTCTCTATGACCACGGAAATAAACAGCCTGATGTATTCTTGTCATGTGAATGGTAAGAGCGTGTTCATATTTGAAATCTCCTTTCTGACAGACATATTCCACAGGTAAGTTTGTCTTATTTTTGTTTACATTTCCTATGAAGGTCATCTTTGCATTTAATCATAATTTATATGTAAAGTTCTGTTTTGAATGTAAATACTGTATTTATCCTCATTTCATGTGATTTACAGTTGTAAAACCTGCATGTTACTCAGAGTGCATTTAATATTTCTATGATGGGTCATTCTATGATTGAATTTAAATCAGAAAAATGTTCACTAAATTTTGATTAAATACATGGTATCTATTACATTTCTGTGTCTTTTGTCTCTAAATTATTGCTTTACTTACATTGTAAAGTGAGGTTAATTGTGTATCACTGTATTGTATGATTTTTTTCAGGATCAGCTGAGATGTTATTTCACTGGATTATTTAATGGATAGACTTATTGGGCATATAGTTTGATATCTCTGGTAAGTTTGTCTTGTTTTTTAATTGTTAACATTTCCTATGAAGGTCATCTTTGCATTTAAGCATGATTATATGGTCAATTTAATTACTGTGTAATACTTATGTGATCTGATATCTCTAACTTACATTCATATAAACACACCCTTATTTAACCTAAAATAAGTCCTTTTGTATAGATTATGATATAATTTCATAATTCATTATGTATGTTACCCATGGCCATGGAATTAAGACTTACTAAATGGTGATCAAAGAGATATTAATTAGGAATCTAATAGCAGAAAAGGAGGAATTTACAAAAGATTAATCCTAAGTCATTTACTTTTTGTTTTGTTTCTAAATATGTGTGATATATGGTATACATATATTTTCATTTTCACTTTTGTTTCTTGGTAATGAGCTTTTAAAAAAATGAAGGACTACATGTTGTACTGTGATGATGCTAAAAAAATAAAATATGTATTTTCTGTATGTATTACTGATAGGTATTAAACCAAAATTAAATCTGCTGTTAATAAAAAGTCTTTTAGTGTCTAAATAATTAATTTGATAATCATTTTATTTGTGATATTGATACAGTAGTTGTGCTTGTTTATTATCTATAAATAACATGATGAACTTTTCTCATCTGGAGTTAAAGTTAAAAACAATTTTTCGAGATTAAAAACAAATAATTTCATGATCTTTTTTGGCATTGAAAATGTTGTATTTAAACATGCATTGTTTCATGCAGTACTCCATCATATTAACAAAATGCTTTTATTTCTACAGTCATCAACATGGAAGCTATGTTTTGTTCCTAACCGTCTATAATTAATTCTCTATGAAGTTCAGACTGTCTGCTCTTCCTTTGGAAATACACAGTTAGTCAACCAACATAGAAACACACAAACTTGAAGGTAAAGTTTCAATGAGATACAATTGTAATATTTATTTATTTATTTATTTATTTATTTATTTATTTTACATATGCATGTAAATATTTTTGAATTGATAAGTAAATGATATATGATTTTTTTAGATAAAGAGGGCTTGGTGGTCATGGTCATGTTTAAACTATATTGATATCCTTTGGAAGAAGAAGAAGAAAGGGCATAAAAAATCATGACAAATTTTAAAACTAAAATGAATGAAATTTTTCTTTGCCAAATGATTAGTGAACAGCTGAAGATAGCATATCTATAGAATAAGTTAAATATGGCTAATTTGTTGACCCCCAACTTCCTTAATGGCATAGTTGGTAAAGATAGGAAGTTTTGACTTGAATTGGTGATGAATTCTGCATTTTCCATTTAATATTAACATTACATCAAACGGAAAGAATACTATAATGTGGCTCATTACGATGATCAGAAAAGAAATCTTAATGACCCTCTTGACTATGTATAAAGATTGTAACCTTATAACTGTTGTAAGATGATCTGATTGTGTGGAAATAAAATTTCCTGGTGTTTCTACTACCCGAGATCTTCTTATGATTGTATGGGACTGCTGTAAATCTTCTCCTGTTTATAAAAATAATACCTTGGAGCATGACACTTTATTCATAAAAGGTACTTTCAATATCATTTCTATGAGTTTGTGTTCTTTCTTTTTAATAATGTAGTAATGAATTCAAGTGTTATGTCTCCTTTAACCTCCTTAATATGTATGCTTCCAAAATCTTAGATCTGTCTGTATTAAGTTTCTTCAGCTCTTTGAACACAAATACCCTGATTCAAACTTTTGAGGTAAACATCATAGAGACATCAAAGATGATTATCAGAGTGTGTATCACAATATTGACCATAAGGTCAATTTAAATGGACTAAGGCACAACAAATGAAAGTGAAAACTTTTTTTTTATTAGAATACATAATGTTGTAATAAACAAATACTGGAAAAGTTACTCTCATAATAAGCCTTAATGTCCTCTAAGAGTTCAGTTTGGACTTCCTCCATTAATCCTTGTATCTTCTCCAATGGTTTTGTGGGCTAAAAATCATGTGTCTTTAACAATCTTTTTTTTTCTGACAACTATTTTCTTTTATCATCTATAAACTTGACTTCTTCTCTAGTCAAAGGTCTTTCATGGTAATCCAAGTAATTCTTACCCTCTTTTGGTAATAAATGGTTATATTCCTCATTGGCTTCTTCTGCAATCAAGGGTCTTTCTATGTAATCTCTGGTAACATTAGGATCACCCTTTTCTGGACTTAATTGGTTATATTTTTCTTGAGAAATGATCTCACTAGTGCCATCTTTTTTTATTTTAACTGGTATACCTCTGTCTACATCTTTCTCTGAAAGAACTCTCTTTCCAAACTGAATTTTACTCATTCCTTTACTCTTTTCTTTACTGGAGGTGTTACCCATGGTTAATATGAAAAGTCAAAATCTGATGTTACACCTTGTATTTATACCTTTATTGTCTATATTTAGAATTCCATCAAGCTTATATTACATTACAATTTTTTTTCAACTAAGACATTATTTTTTTTATTTTTCAGGATTCTCTAGTGAGGGCTTATGGAAATGATCTATGTCTACTCTCAGAATGGTGAAAGACTATCAGATTATGCAAAGACTAACAGAATATCCTCTCTTGGAACACTGAAACAAGAAAATCAAAACAGGATGGAGGATTTCAGAAGAACAGAGATAAATATGATTTTCAACTAATTTAACCAGTAATGACATAAAAGACAAGACTTACAAAATAAATATTAAAACACTCAGTCCTCAAGATTGAAAGTTTTTAAAGATTGAAAGCCTGAGAGTCTGAAAGCCTAAAAGTCTGAAAGTCTGAATCTCAAGATTTAATATACATATTGTGTTTTGAAGGATTGAAAGTCAGTATATGATTTGCTTGTCAAACTCTCTAAAATGAAGGAGCACATTCAGTGACATATTGTAGAAAGAGTGGGAGATTTTATACCTAATTCCTTACAAATAAAGAATAACACTATGAGATCCTTATAATGAAGTTTTTACTGTAGCAGTAATACATTGACCTTTAACCTGAAAATTTAATAGAGGTGTTAATATATTCATGGACAACAATGGTATAGCAAAAATTGTGCTGATCTTTGACCTGAAAATCAAAATATATGAAGTTTGTTTAATTAACCAATCCATGAAGTTTGATGGATATTAACTAAACAATTAAATTTAGCAGATGTCCACATCTCTTTGACCTTTTGACTAAAAACTTAATAAGGTCATTTATTTATTTACCTTTGTTTGACTCTGATGAGTATCTCATATGTTGGATATATTAGCAAGACACAATCTAATCTGAGTAAAGAGGAAACCTGGAAAAGCTTTTATCCCTTTGTATGAACAAATTGAATGATGTCATGCAGATATCTTAACCATAATATCAGAACAATCTGATGACTCTTAAATAAAAAGTTCTCATTATACTAGTCAGAAACCATTAGTCTACCTGTCAAACATAAAAATATGAATGTCAACTCAACAAAGTAAGTAGGGTTCCTTTTCTTTAAAAAGTAAAATTTTGATGCATTGGGTGAGTGTTTGTTACTTTATGCCTATAAAGAAAAATATATGCCCTCCATTTTGACTGTATGGATTAAGAACTGTTTATATTTTTGAATCAAACTTATTAAGGTCTTCCGTTTCCAACGGAAGACCTTCTACTGATTCTGATGATTAAGATTATTCTTATTATTCTTTTTTTTTTCCTTTTCCTAGACGCCGACTTTGAGGCCTCATATTTCACTCATTTCTCAATGGATTTTGCTCAAATTTTCAGAGTTTATAGACTTTACTAAACTCTATCAGAATGCTATCTAAAATTTCAAAAAGTCACTTCCGGTTTTGAGTTATTTCCCTTTAAACGAAAATTTATAGGCTTTCGTTTCCAGACAAAGGCTCAGAGACGGCTAAAGCTGGAGCAGAAATTCTACTGATTTTAGATAATAGAAGGATTGAAGTTGTGCATAGCTGTTTTTGTTTTTCGATTTCTCTATTCAAAATGATGCTGTATAGGGGTCAAAAATTAGAACGCCTGAAATTTACACATATTTTGCTTTTTATCTTCTAAACTAAAAATATTTTGTTAAAACATGTAGAACAAAAGTTGTGCAGCATCACAAGATCTTTCAAATGATATCTCGAAAAAAGGGCTGACCCCTAAATTAAGGGATCTAGAGGGGCCAAAAGTTTTTTCCAGATATCTCAAAAAAGTATTGAGAATTTGTAATACATCCAAGAAGCGAAGTTGTTCAAAATGCCAAGCTTAATCTATTGAAGTCGTCAAAATGCGTCCAGCGACGTCACTTCCGGTCAAACCGGAAGTAGTCAGAAAATGCATATTTTTGCCGTTCTTGACAAGTTTTTGGGTAACATATGTCACTGGAAGCATAAAATCCAATTTTCCGTCCGTTGACATCACTTCCGGTCAAACCGGAAGTAGCCAAAAATATCTTATTTTTTAAGGTTTTGATGCAAAATTGAAATTATAAAGTGTTTGGAGACGACTAAGCTCATTGCTTTCTTTTGTTAACGTCACTTCCGGTCAAAAAAGGACGGAAGACCTACTCGTTGCTTTGCAACGAGCTTTGCTCTAGTTTCTTTAATGTCATTCTTAATGTCATAGTACTCATCATTCATAATTTGTACAAGTCTCAATCCTAATAGATGAATCCACATTTTGTTTTGTTTTTTTTATTTCACATCACTTGGCGGCCATATTTGAGGGAAACTCAAAATTCTCTGTCCATGCTAATTTCTGGTGTATACCTTCATCATTTGACATAACTCATTTGCTTTTTGTATTTTGATTGCCTAAATCAGAACTATTCATACATAGAAAGAGGACAAAAAAATGAATACAGTGAATTTATTGCAATAATACCTAAATGTTTGATACATTTTAGAGAAAGATTTTTTCCATTCCTTTTTGACCCTTGGATTGACTCTGAATAGAGATACCATTTACTTTTCGGTAAGTGTAAAATATTTACTGCATGACTAAACATGGTTTGTATATTGAAATATGAAATGGTTTCTTTAATGCTTAAATCAAAATACTCCTACTGTCCTAGTGAGAATTATGCTCAATTATCCTCTTTAGGGAGAGGGCTCAAATAAGCTTTGACTGTTGTCCAATCCCATTTACTTATGTGAATAAAATTTTGTATAAATTAATTATGCTCAATTAACTTTGTGAAATATTCCCAACTTCCAATGCTTCTTATGTACATTTAAAAAAAAAACTGACTCAGATAAAATTGTTTGTTTTCTCATTTATTTTACAAGAAATGACATGCTGACAGTGAATCTAATCATTTTTTAAAACTGGTTAAAGTAATGTTTACAATTGTCTTAAAATGCTCAAATGCAGGTTCATTTCATACACAAATACCTTGAATGTATAGACTAAATGTACTTATAGATTCAATATATAGATTAACCCCTTATAAATAGTAAAAACCATTTCTTAAACCTGATTTTCTTGCCTATTCTCTCATCCATTACCTAATTTAAGTATTCTCAAATTATTGATTACATGAACAAACAAATTTAAGACAAAACCACAATATATGCTGAATGCCCTGAAATGAAATGGTTACATATGTAAGATGTGTAACACATCATGTACAACTTTTAAGTCTATAAAATTTTAAGTTAACCGTATCATACAATAAGACTAATTTTTCAAAGTTATGAGAAATTCTCCACAAAAAATGTATTTATGTAAAAGATAAATGTTAGGGTACAATTTTAAAATACCTTTTACATGAATCACATAAAGAACATATCAAATCATTTCTTTATGGTTGTTTTCCATTGGAACATCTGTGAACAAACATTCTGTTTTATCTTTTTTTTTTGATACATAAAAAGCGTCCCAAAATCATTTGGAATTGTTGTGTTGAACCCTGATACTCAGAATTTTAAGAGTTTCTGATGTGTGCTCTACTTAGAAATGTTTACAATGTAACAAAGATGAAACTCATTATTGATTTAATCAGCAATTATTAAGTCATCAGGTTTACACATGCTTTTCTAACACATTATGTATATTTTTTACTACTAGTTTGTCTTTATTCACAAAAAATTGAAATCAACAGTACTTAGTATTCCATATTAAGAAATCTGAACCCTAGCTATTAAAAATCTAAGAGTATATTTGTGCATGTTTATGTTTAACAAAACAATCTCTTTCACTTTGATGAAAATTGTCGTCTTCATATAACATGTAGATGAAGAACTTCTTTGGATGATGTCATTTTCACATGTAGAAAAGAAACTAATTCAACTAAAACTAAAAGACAGTCATTAAAATTTTAAGGACATTAAATGATGATATCAAGACCTTAGTCCAGGAATTGATAAAATTCTACAATTATCATCCAAAGATGTATATGTTTGGTTTTATTTTTTAATTCACAAGCAAATGATATGCTGCCATTTAATCTTTCAAACTTAAAAAAAAATTCTATACTTTTGAATTAAAAATTTCAAAATCTAGAGGAGTCTTCCCTTTCTATCTATTTATGACTGAAGGTATGTAAATCACCAGAGTTGCTGTACTGCACCATTTAAATAAAAGTCATATCCACATTTCTGCCTTTTTTCTAAACCTTATTTCATCATATATCATTTACTTATCAATTCAAAAATATTTACATGCATATGTAAAATAAATAAATTAATAAATAAATATTACAATTGTATCTCATTGAAACTTTACCTTCAAGTTTGTGTGTTTCTATGTTGGTTGACTAACTGTGTATTTCCAAAGGAAGAGCAGAGAGTCTGAACTTCATAGAGAATTAATTATAGATGGTTAGGAACAAAACATAGCTTCCATGTTGATGACTGTAAAAATAAAAGCATTTTGTTAATATGATGGAGTACTGCATGAAACAATGCATGTTTAAATACAACATTTTCAATGCCAAAAAAAGATCATGAAAATATTTGTTTTTAATCTCGAAAAATTGTTTTTAACTTTAACTTCAGATGAGAAAAGTTCATCATGTTATTTATAGATAATAAACAAGCACAACTACTGTATCAATATCACAAATGAAATGATTATCAAATTAATTATTTAGACACTAAAAACCATCATCACAGTACAACATGTGGTCCTTCATTTTTTGAAAAGTTCATTACCAAGAAACAAAAGTGAAAATGAAAATATATGAATACCATATATCACACATATTTAGAATCAAAACAAAAAGTAAATGACTTAGGATTAATCTTTTGTAAATTCCTCCTTTTCTCTTATTAGATTCCTAATTAATATCTCTTTGATCACCATTTAGTAAGTCTTAATTCCATGGCCATGGGTAACATATATAATGAATTATGAAATTATATCATAATCTATACAAAAGGACTTATTAATATTCTTAAGATCCCTTGATATATTTTAGGTTAAATAAGGGTGTGTTTATATGAATGTAAGTTAGAAATATCAGATCACATAAGTATTACACAGTTATTTAATTGACCATATAATCATGCTTAAATGCAAAGATGACCTTTATAGGAAATGTTGACAATTAAAAAACAAGACAAACTTAACCAGAGATATCCAACTATATGCCCAATAAGTCTATCCATTAAATAATCAAGTGAAATAACGTCTCAGTTGATCCTGAAAAAAAAATCATACAATTCAGTGATACACATTTAACCTCATTTTACAATGTAAGTAAAGCAATAATTTAAAGACAAAAGGGACAGAAATGTAAAAGATACCATGTATTTTACCAAAATTTAGTGAACATTTTTTCTGATTTAAATTCAATTATAGAATGACCCTTAATATAACAACATGTAGTCCTTAATTTTTTGAAAAGCTCATTACCAAGAAACAAAAGTGAAAATGAAAATATATGTATGCCATATATCACACATACATGTATTTAGAATCAAAACAAAAAGTAATTGACTTAGAATTAATCTTTTGTAAATTCCTTCTTTTCTCTTATTAGATTCCTAATTAATATCTCTTTGATCACCATTTAGTAAGTCTGAATTTAATGGGTATCATACATAATGAATTATGAAATTATATCATAATCTATACAAAAGGACTTATTAATATTCTTAAGATCCTTTAATCATGTGTTAAAATATTTTAGGTTAAATAAGGGTGTGTTTATATGAATGTAAGTTAGAGATATCAGATCACATAAGTATTACACAGTAATTAAATTAACCATATAATCATACTTAAATGCAAAGATGACCTTCATAGGAAATGTAAACAATTTAAAAAACAAGACAAACTTACCAGAGATATCAAACTATATGCCCAATAAGTCTATCCATTAAATAATCCAGTGCAAAAACGTCTCAGTTGATCCTGAAAAAAATCATACAATACAGTAATACACAATTAACCTCACTTTTCAATGTAAGTAAAGCAATAATTTAGAGACAAAAGGCACAGAAATGTAAAAGATACCATGTATTTTATCAAAATTTAGTGAACATTTTTCTGATTTAAATTCAATTATAGAATGGCCCATCAAAGAAATGTAGGAGAGGTACTTTTATTTGAAATAATAAAAGTTGGAGGGATTTTAAATGCTTTAAAATAAATATTTAAATATAAATTAAATAAACTAAATAAAGTATTAAATAAGTTGTAAATGATAAGTTTTTCCGTTACAGCTATATTCTTTTCCTTCTTTACTAACTTGAGTATTTAGTTATATAGATATACGCCCCTTTTGGATCCACACCTGTATATACACTTTTACACGACCACACACATATCTATTGGTCAGTTTTTGAAATACTCGGTTTTCATTGGTTGAATGTTAATCTTTGTGGGGTAGTGAGTTTTATTCAGTTTAGACTCTAAAATTCTGATTTCGAATGGAGAAGACTTAGTTTCTTTTGTTGCTGACTGAAATTTATTTCCTAAGACCTTAGACCTAAAGACAGTTCCAGAAATGTAAGTTTTTACTTGTTTTATGCTATTAGATATGTTTTCTATAATATTATGTCAATAATGTGGAAAACAAGGTATTTTACTTTTAATTGTTATATTTTGAGTTATCTGTCTATATAGCTATTTATTCAGATATTGATAAATCTGATGAAGTTTTCATGAAGATCAATTTGTATATAAACATAGATATATTTTGAAATGAAGATTTTGGTAATCAAGATAATTTGAATAATTATTTATTTTGAGAAAGGTATTTGTATAGAGCAAGTCCTTATTATTATATTTATTGTACATAGGTATCTCCATATATAACGAATATGTAAACTTGCATTGGAGACGGTTCAATTCCATAGATTGGTATGTCTATCTGTATATATATTTTTACGATTTGTAAAGAAATATCAAAGAAAGATAACTCTTCACAAGTTTGTTAAGTGTAATAGTGTTATTAGAGTTATTTCCCTTATTTCATGTATAATGAATATTCTTCATGTGTTATCATAGTAAATGATGATAATTTATTGTAATCGGGAAGACAGATAATTTGTTATATTTTTATAATCGGAATATTTAATTGAAATCATATTTTGTACATATTTTTATGATGCAATTTGCATATTGCAGGACATATCCATTGTTTCCATTAAATCCATTATAAATTCCATATCATCGATTGTCAACTTAGAGATGTCATAATTAAAAGTGTAAACTTCAAAACAGTATTGTGTTTTCCATCATATTGCCGGGAATACCTGCTACAAAATGCCGCCCAACGGAAAATCCACTTCATAGGCCTTGACTCAAGCAACCGGTGTGGTGATTGGTGATTCCGGAAATATCCGATCCACCAAATTTACCAAGCGCTTTCGTGACACTGATCAGTGACTGTGAGTAATTCATTCGAATTTTCTCTATTGACATTTTCACGTGAGGACCACCTGCACAGACCATCAACAACGCTGTATTAAAGTAAATTTATTTGATTAACATTATATTTAGTATTTATTTATTTATTTATTCAACAGGATACTATAGTAAGTGTAAAATTATTGACTTTTGATTGAATTTTACCTGGCCAGATAAGAGATGTAAAAATTTTGAAAACACGTGTTGTTGAAAACAGAGACAGAGATTTTTCAGTCATCTTACATTGTTTATTATTTCCTTATTTATTTATTATTATAGCAATTTCTGAATACAAATATTTAAAAATATTATGACTTGGACTAAAGAAAACGGACTGACATAGTTACAGTTGGCAAGTTTGTTTGTTGTATAGGATAGTGTTAAAGAGGAAATTCGGGTTGTTATTGTTTAGATCAGATCAGTTCAGTTGAGTCAAGGTAAGCCTATACAGTGACTTAAAGAATTTGAATTTGTCAAGAGTTTATAGTGAATAGTGAACTACATTTTTATTTACACTGAACCAATACAGTATTAATATAGCACAAGAATACAGAGTCTGATCAAAAGTTTGTCTGTCATGGTGTCCACTTAGTTTAGTTTTAAGCTATTAACATCTTAGCTTCTGATATAATTTCAGCTAAATAAAAGTATAAACAAGGTTTAAAAAAACGCGTAACATTTTGTGTGTTTATTGCAAAATGTAAATTGTTTAAAACAACATAAACAAACAAGTCTTTATTTACAGGCAATCAGCGTATCGGTTTATTTATTTCATCGGTTTCTTTGTGTTTGAGTTGTCATTTATTTTTTTTTTACCTGCTTGCTATACAGTTGCAATTTTTGCATTGATTGGTGAAATACTTGCATGATTTGGTATTTATTAGTCATTATCATCATGGCAGAGTTCTCAGAGACAGAAAAGTCTGACTTGTTATCTACATTTCAGGCATTAGAGATCAAACCAGAAGGTAGTACCCCTGAAGAATTTAAGAATTGGGTTTTGAAATATGCTGATTCCTTAAAGAAGGAATTACCCATGCCGTCTGTTCATGCTAGTCCTGGTATTGACCATGCCCTTACCCCTTCTAGCCCTAACCCATTCCTCACTGACCATGTCCCTCCCAGTCCTAACCCATTTGCCAATGACCTAACCCCTCCCAAGCCTGATCTATTTGCCCATGACCTAACCCCTCCCAAGCCTGGTCTATTTGCCCATGACCTTACCCTGTCCACTTCCTCGACCCACATATCTTTGAGTGGTGTCCCTAAAATATCAGGTTTTGCAGGTGACAAAAAGGGTGATATTTTATATGATCAGTGGCAATACGAGGTAAAGTGCTTGCAAGCAAATGATTTTTCAGAGAACATTATTTGTTTAGCGATCAGGAGATCATTGCGTTCTCCAGCTAGTAGGGTATTAATGCGTCTAGGACCAAATGCAACCGTGGAGGAAATTTTAAATAAACTAGACAGCATCTATGGCATTGTGGAAGAGAAAGAAACACTACTCGCTAACTTCTACAGTGCGAAACAAGGAGAAAGTGAGGATATCTCAACAGGGGGATGCAGACTAGAGGATTTACTCAGCAAAGCTATCATGTGAGGACAAGTAAAACAAGACGATGAAAATGAAATGTTAAGGAACATGTTCTGGAATGGAATGCAGCCTAGTTTGAAGGACATGTCAGGCCATTTACATGACAAATACCTCGATTTTGATGAGCTGAGAATGGCAATGAAAGTAATCGAGCAGGACAAAGAGAAAAGAACTGAATCAGAAAAACAGTCAAAACCCATACCATCAAAGAGAGTTACTGTGGACAGAAAACAGGAGGATACAGATGATTTAAGAGGTGTTGTAAATAGACTGTCAATAGAGTTAGAGGAGATGAAGAGAGAAAGGAGAAATGATCAGTATAGAGGCAGAGGAATGACACGAGGAAATTACACTCCTAGATTTAGAGCTCCTCATAGATTCAGTACGCCATACAGATATCAGACTCCTCAGATGCAGCAAAATACCAGATTTCAGAATCCACAATCAACAGCCTCTGAGGAAGTTATATGTTGGAGATGCGGCCAACAGGGTCACCTCCAAATTGGATGTCGACTTAAAGTCGACCATTACAGAGGACATTTAAACGGACGTCGACCATCGGTAAGGGGCCAACGATAGGTCGAAGATTACAGAGCCCCATGTACCAGCCGAAATTGATTGGTGAATCAACAGAGACAGACATCCTGATTTCACAGATGAAAGCTAAAGCCTTACTAGATACAGGATCAACAGTATCAACAATATCGAAATCATTTTATGACGACAATCTGCAAGAAAATCCTATCCATCCAATACAAGATTTCATCAACATCGAGTGTGCAGATGGAAATTCTTTTTCTTATCTAGAATATATTGAAACAGAAATTCAGCCAATAGGAATTACCAACTGTCAACCATTACCATGCCTTTTCTTGATTGTACCAGATTCGAATTATAGCAAATCAACTCCAATATTATTAGGAACCAACATCATCAATTTATTTCTTAACAACACTCATCAGCAGTTTGGAGAGAAATTCTTGCAGGAAACACCATTACAAACACCTTGGTATTTAGCATTTAGAAGTATACAGCTGAGAGAAAAAGCATTAATGAAGCAGAATTTTAGATTAGCCATAGTGAAATCAGCCGAACAACGGACAATTACCATCCTTCCAAATCGCCAAGTAGTGATTAATGGATATGCAGATAGGAAGATCCCATACCACTCAACTTGTGCATTGCTACAATCAACAAAATACTCAAGAATTCCAACAGATCTTGACATTGAGCGATCCGTCGTCAACTTCAACTCAAAAGAAAATCAAACCATACCAGTCAATATTAGCAACTTGACAACAAGAACAGTGACTGTTAATCCAAATGCAATACTTTGTGAGATTCACCCAGTATCCATCATAGATCAGCCTCAACATCTACAACAAGAGGAGATAACTCATTTACAGGATGTGAAAATATCTACTGACAACTTATCATCAAGTCAGATACATGAAGTACATGGACTACTCAGAGCGTACGAGGATATATTTTCAAAAGGCGAGACTGATATCGGATTTAACGACACCGTAAAGCACAGAATTGACTTACTCGATGAACAACCTTTCAAACAGAGAACACGGAGAATACCACCTGCTATGTTTGAAGAGATCAGAAACCATTTACACATGCTTTTAGATTCCAACGTCATAAGAAAATCAAGTTCACTATTCTCGAGTAATGTGGTCTTAGTTAGAAAAAAGGACAACAAATTAAGGATGTGCATAGATTACAGACAACTTAACCAGAGAACTAAGAAAGATGCATATGCTTTGCCGAGGATAGAAAAAAATTCTTAATGCTCTTTCAGGAAAGTTACTTTTCAGTTTTGGATATGAAGTCCGGGTACCATCAGGTAGATATATTAGAAGAACATAAATAACGTACAGCCTTCACCGTAGGACCTCTTGGTTTTTACGAATTTAACAGGCTACCATTTGGACTGTCAAACAGCCCTGCCACTTACCAACGACTGATGGAGAGCTGCTTAGGAGACCTACATTTGAATATTTGTTTTATTTTTCTCGACGACTTAATCATATTCTCAAGATCATACGAAGAACACATCCATAGATTACAACTAGTTTTTGACAAACTTAGGGAATCAGGATTGAAACTCTCACCAAAGAAGTGTAACCTATTTATGAGAAAGGTGAAGTATGTAGGCCACATTGTTTCAGAGGAAGGAATAGAGACAGACCCAGAGAAGGTACAGAAAGTCCTTGATTGGCCCATTCCACGAACACCAGAAGAAATAAGAAAGTTTATTGGTTTCATCGGGTATTACAGAAGATTTATTCCCAATTTCAGTAAAATCTCAAAGCCACTGACAAAAATGATGCCAAAAGCCAATAGTAAGAAGGACAAAAAGGGAAAGCAAGCAGCTAAGGAATTTAAATGGGGAATAGAACAACAACAAACCTTCCAACATCTAAAGAAATCTTTGACAGAGCCACCGATTCTTGGATATGCAGACTACAATCTTCCATTTGATTTACATACAGACGCCAGCAAACTAGTACTGTACCAGGAACAACAAGGAAGAAAAAGAGTCATCGGCTACGCCAGTCGCAGTCTAAGTCCTACAGAGAAGAACTACGCAGCACACAAATTAGAGTTCTTAGCTTTGAAATGGTCTATTTGCGAGAAATTTCACGACTATCTTTATGGACATAAATTTACAGTATTGACGGACAACAATCCTCTGACATACGTACTGACGTCAGCGAAACTTGACGCTGCAGGGCATAGGTGGTTAGCAGCATTATCTGTTTATGATTTCAATATTATTTACAGGCCTGGTAAACAGAATCAAGATGCAGATGCCTTGTCGTGAAGACCAACTAATGACAATTTTCAATCTATTTCTACAGATTCCATCAAAGCCGTATGTAAAGCAGTTCATGCAGAGCCAGTTGTTACTACTTTGTCTTTAGATACTTCTATTATTGATCAAAATTTTTCTCAACAGGATGTTATTGACCAGTAGATAGATTGGTGCAAAGTTCAGAGAAACGACCCAACTCTAAGATCCTGGATTCATCATGTAAAGCAGCAAAAGAAACCTAGACTTGAGGACTTATCATTTCATCCTCATTCACATGCATTAGTTAGAAATTTCAATAAACTTAGATTAATCAACAATATTCTTTACAGGGAAACAACTTCATTCGACAACGTGAATCAGCAATTAGTAATACCCAGATCATTCAAAGACAAAGTTTTGATGGAATTACACAACAGGTTTGGCCATCCGGGTAGAGAAAGAACATCATCTCTAGTCAAAGACAGATTCTATTGGATAGGAATTCACCAAGACATCGAAAACTGGATCAAGAACTGTAACAGATGTGTGCACAGGAAATCAACAAATCAGAAAGCACCATTAGTCAACATCAATTCTTCCTATCCATTAGAACTGGTTTGCATGGATTTCTTGACAATAGAGATGAGTAAAGGAGGCTATCAACATGTACTTGTTATAACTGACCACTTCACTCCTTTTGCGCATGCAGAACCAACACGCAACATGACTGCAAAGACAACAGCAGAAGCGTTATACAACAACTTTATTACTTACTACGGAATTCCAACACGAATACATTCAGACCACGGAGCCAGATTATAAAGGAATTATGTAAAATCACAGGGATGAAAAAGTCAAGGACAACCCCTTACCATGCAATGGGCAACGGACAATGTGATAGGTATAATAGAACTTTACTCAACATCCTAAGAACCCTGAAACCATCACAGAAACAGAACTGGAAGCTGTATATTAACCCATTAGTGCATGCGTACAACTGCATCAAGAACGAGTCAACCGGCGTTTCCCCATATTTCCTTATGTTTGGACGTGAACCAAAATTACCGATTGACATAGAGTTTGGCCTAAAGAAAGAAGAAAAGAAATCAGTATCCAAATACATCAGCAACTTGAAAGAAAACATGAAAGCAGCTTACGAACTAGTGAACAAATTTACAAAGAAATCACAGGAAAGACAGAAAGACACTTATGATAGAAGAACAACAAATGCAGAAATACAGATAGGAGACAGAGTACTTGTAAAAATTGTAGCTTTTGATGGAAAGCACAAAATCGCTGATAAGTGGGAAGAAGAGCCGTACTTGGTAATTGAACATCCTAATCGAGAAATTCCAGTATATAAAGTACAGAAAGAAACAACAAAGGAAAAAACTCGGACTTTACATAGAAACCTTTTACTCCCTATTGGACATTTAGATTCATATAAAACCAGTGTAGATGAATCATCCCCATCAACTTCCAGACCTACTCCAAAACCCAGGACAAGGCAGACACTGAAGAGGAAACAAGGACAGGTTCAAGAGAAAATACCAGAGATTAGAGAATCAGAGAATGACAGAAATATTAGTTAGATGAAGAATCAGATACAGAATTCATTCCGGTACCGGTACCAAGGATCCCTGAGGTTAACATCCCAGTAGATGTTAGTAAGCACCCAGGATAGCAGAGAGTACAGAAGCCTAAAGAGCAGAGAGTACAGAGATCAGAGGAGCAGAGAGTACAGAGATCAGAAGAGCAGAGAGTACAGAGATCAGAAGAGCAGAGAGTACAGAGATCAGAAGAGCAAAGAGTACAGAGCCCTAGAGATAGAGAGTACAGAGCCCTAAAGAGCAGATTGTACATAGCCCTAGGGAACAGCCTGTACAAAGACCCATACAACAGAAGGATCATATAGAAGAGAGTCAGGAAAGAGAAGAAGAAATACAGCATCATGATGCAGATGAGGAAGTAACACAACAACAGCCAGTAGAGACAGAGCAACAGCAGGAACATGCTGAAGCCAGTAGTACCAGATCTGAAGAAGAAGAACCTGTACCAGTTATACCAAGAAGAAGCAATAGGGAGAGAAGAAAACCAGACAGATTTAACCCCCAGGAATTTGTTTTCGTACAACAACAGCAGCAACAAGAATGGATGAAGAAGTGTGACTATCTACATCGTTTGAAATCTTCAAAGGAAATGAAATCATATGAAAAGGAAATAGTTCAAACCATGTTAGATATTTTAAAGAGAATTAATCTGTTTTTAATTGTACATATTTATTTTTATTTCAGATCGTCCAGTTAACTTGAAGAATTGCAGGAACAGAGCAGAGTATAGTTGGTAAGTCCATTAGAGAAATGACGGGGACGTCATTTTCTAATGGGGGGGGGGAGTTTGTAGTAGAGGTACTTTTATTTGCAATAATAAAAGTTGGAGTGATTTTAAATGATATAAAATAAATATCTAAATATAAATTAAATAAACTAAATAAAGTATTAAATAAGTTATAAATGATAAGTTTTTCCGTTACAGCTATATTCTTTTCCTTCTTTACTAAATTGAGTATTTAGTTATATAGATATATGCCCCTTTTGGATCCACACCTGTATATACACTTTTACATGACCACACACATATCTATTGGTCAGTTTTTGAAATACTCGGTTTTCATTGGTTGAATGTTTAGTCTTTGTGGGGTAGTGAGTTTTATTCAGTTTAGACTCTAAAATTCTGATTTCGAATGGAGAAGACTTAGTTTCTTTTGTTGCTGACTGTTATTATTTCCTAAGACCTTAGACCTAAAGACAGTTCCAGAAATGTAAGTTTTTACTTGTTTTATGCTATTAGATATGTTTTCTATAATATTATGTCAAAAATGTGGAAAACAAGGTATTTTACTTTTAATTGTTATATTTTGATTTATCTGTCTATATAGCTATTTATTCAGATATTGATAAATCTGATGAAGTTTTCATGAAGATCAATTTGTATATAAACATAGATATATTTTGAAATGAAGATTTTGGTAATCAAGATAATTTGAATAATTATTTATTTTGAGAAAGGTATTTGTATAGAGCAAGTCCTTATTATTATATTTATTGTACATAGGTATCTCCATATATAACGAATATGTAAACTTGCATTGGAGACAGTTCAATTCCATAGATTGGTATGTCTATCTGTATATATATATATTTGTGGTATCTTTCCACTATATAAGCATACAGAGAGAAAATATCTTCAATTCTGTATGAAGTTTGTCGGAGGTCAGAGGTCAATGCATGGCCGAATCACACGGCGCAATAATATCTACCGGTACATAAGTTATAAAATTACCTGCTCTACTTCCTTTTCATGTATAAAAAATGAACAAAATAAGCAAGTAAAATGATTAATGTTTTATTTACAATGTTAACAAGTATTTCTTACATTTTGGCTATCGATTCAACCTGTGTACATAGAGAAAACTAGCCTTTGTTGACATTTTTCTTCACTAATTCTTTTGTCATTTGCATAGTCTCTAACGTTCATCCTTATTTTGGGGGTAGACCTTTGGTGAAATTTTCATGATAAACTATTATTTTATTTTTAAATTCTACTCACGATTAATGTGTAAATCTGTTGGAAAATATCATTGCAATCATGCCATGAACAACTGCCAAACTCCTCGGCATTTTCGTAGTTCAATGCAAAGCTGTAGCCAGTGTCTCCGTGTTTATCAGTGTTTTACGATAAGTATGTCTTTAGTTACTGAAACTGTAGAATGTTTTTGATCAAACTGCAAATTAACTGGCTCGGACAAGTGTCTCAATCCATCGGATCCATCCATCCCTTTCCGACGACCGAAATTCCTCCAACTGTTTATCATCAAACTTCGGACATATTTCTTGTGTCTTTTCCCCATCGATAATCAAATTTCACGAATAAAAATATTCTGAGACAACAATCTATTCACTAGTACTGATCACAAGCAGCCTTCACAAAATATCCCCTTCGAAATAGATTCCTTAGCCTAATGCATTCGAATCGTAACCGCCATGCAAGCCGATTTACACCTTGCGTCATTTTTCAAAATCTACGACGGACAGTAACTGCAATAATTTAAATTCGAAAATATTAAATTGTCTGTCTCAATTGTATATATAAGTAATAAATAACAAGTTTATAAACTTCAATGGGAATTGAAGTGGGTCGGTACGTGATCAAATCTTCTGAGAAGGCCTTCGGCCTTCACAGGATTTGATCACGTGACCGACCCACTTCAATTCCCATTGAAGTTTATAAACTTGTTATTTATTTCTTAAATATATTTTTACGATTTGTAAAGAAATATCAAAGAAAGATAACTCTTCACAAGTTTGTCAAGTGTAATAGTGTTATTAGAGTTATTTCCCTTATTTCATGTATAATGAATATTCTTCATGTGTTATCATAGTAAATGATGATAATTTATTGTAAAAGGGAAGACAGATAATTTGTTATATTTTTATAATCGGAATATTTAATTGAAATAATATTTTGTTCATATTTTTATGATGCAATTTGCATATTGCAGGACATATCCATTGGTTCCATTAAATCCATTATAAATTCCATATCATCGATTGTCAACTTAGAGATTTCATAATTAAAAGTGTTAACTTCAACAGCATTGTGTTTTCCATCACATTGCCGGGAATACCTGCTACAGAAATATTAAATGCACTCTGAGTAACATGCAGGTTTTACAACTGTAAATCACATGAAATGAGGATAAATACAGTATTTACATTCAAAACAGAACTTCACATATAAATTATGATTAAATGCAAAGATGACCTTCATAGGAAATGTAAACAAAAATAAGACAAATTTACCTGTGGAATATGTCTGTCAGAAAGGAGATTTCAAATATGAACACGCTCTTACCATTCACATGACAAGAATACATCAGGCTGTTTACTTCCGTGGTCATAGAGAAATTGAGCTTTATACAAGAAAAGCTTTACAGCAGGAAAATCAGTATAGTAAAAGAGAGAAAAAACAAAAGATAGTCCTACATTTTCTGAAAATGTAAGTTCACTTCTTCGAAACAAAAGTGAAAATGAAACTTTAATTTTACAAGTGTATGATGTAATAATGCATAGGTAAGCTCGCTGACTAGACAGTGTACAGAAACGTACACAGTACAATCAAATGGTAAGTCCAACCTATTTTTGCACACGAACCTAATTTTTTGCACACGGTCCTTACAGTGATACAACAGGTATAAAAACGCAGGTAAAACGTATTGATGCACAGGGCCCTTACAGTAAAGGTATATAAACCATGTGTGTTATTATACCCCCCGTTTGAAAAGCGGGAGGGTATATAGTAATCGTTAATTCCGTCCGTCTGTCTGTCCGTCCGTCCCTCTGTACGTCCGTCCGTCCGTCTGTTACGCTTTAGGGTACCCATCTCTTATCCGCAACTCCTCTTATACCACTGAATGAAATTTGATGAAACTTTCACCGAATCTTTGTTACATGGTGCAGTTGTGCACCTCCTATTTTACTTTTTGATCCGACACATATTTTGGGTTTCCCATAGCAAAACATGGACACTGCCATTTATACACATATGGGAGGCGGGGGGTATCATTTAGTGAGCCCATTGCTCACAGTACCTCTAGTTTGTTATCGTTTTCAGTAAAAAATCGAGGTTGTTATTGTTTTCAGAAAATCCAGTTTGAACCAGTTAGGCTAGACCGTCTAGACTGTGAATGAAAGCGTGACGTCATAATCAAATTCTTTTGAGTCGCTGCCAAAATCGTAGTAGCAGCGTATAGTAAAATGTAAACACAGTGTAAACACCCCCGTATTTAGGGGCTGTGAACTGAATTGACCCACCTAGCCCCCCTAGGGTTAGGGTTAGGGTTAGGGTTAGGGCTGTACTGAGTTGACCCCCCTATCCCCCACAGACCCCCTTATCTGCACTCCCTTGACCCATCTATCCCCCAGGGCCCAAAAGTGCACTCAGTTGACCCGCCTATCCCCCTCAGACCCCCAATCTGCACTGCCTTGACCCAGCTATCCCCCCGACCCCCCAATCTGCACTCCCTTGACCCGCCTATCCCCCCAGCCAATCAGAATCCAGCATTTTTGACCTCATTTGCATAAAAAGTGCACTCAGTTGGCCCGGCCATCCAGACCGCTTAAACTACTTTCACTTGACTTCAAAGGAAAAACACCGCAGTTATGATGGTAGAACTATCATATGAATCACCTTAATGAATGAGTGATAACACTTAAAAAATCCATAGTTTCTTGTCGTAGTAAGTATGTTTGTTGAATAATGAGTTCTATTTTTCAGTGTTGTGGGTGCAATAACAAACAAGCATTGTGCTCATCTTCAAGATTTTGAGCTCCCTGGACATGATATCTCCGATGGAAGCTTTGGGGAAATTGTCAAATGCACCAATCTAAATCAACTCCGTGTGTCCTGCTGTCAGCATTTAAGTGACAATTCCCTTGAGGACATACAGGTAATACAATTGACCGGATTCTATGATTTATAACTCAAATGGGACCCATTTCTCAAGGCCCCACGACCTGGCGTAAGCTTAGTCCTAACAAAAACAGTGACTTAACCCGAATTGACTAAGTTGCATTTTACTAAAAGGAGGAGACACAACTTTTGATCATAAAGAATTAAAAGATAAAAGTACCGGGTGTTTCATAACAAATGTTACATTTTGACATCTTATTATTTTTCTTACCTATCATACTTTTATTACAAACTATATATCATGTTTAACATCAAATCCTGCATTTTTGTTCCATGTTAAAAAGTCGAGGAAATCATGGTCTAACAATGATTAATTGTGCTAGAAACGCTAATGTCATAATTTGAATATTTTTCGAAATGGACTTAACCATGTTAACTTATCCATTCAGTGCTGAATTGTAAAGCTGCTTTTGTTTTCAATTCATATCGCCAATATTTACGAAAGCCTACAAGGCTTTGTTCAGTGTTCAATATTTTAGTCAGTAATTAAACATAATGAATGGAAAGACTTAAAATGTCTGAATCTTTTTCTTGTGTTTGTCAAATTGAAGATTCAAAATGTAGCATATATTATGAAACACCCTGTATTTTATATGCGTTTTGTTTCAGTCAACAAAATGAATGAAAGGTTCCTTTCACATTTATTAAAAAATCCATTCCCTTGTGAGACATTCTGTGAAAGCTACACAAATAAAAATTATTCATGCCGATTCACAGGTTCAGGTAATAATTTTAAAAAAAACTAGACTAAATATAGATTCACTGGAAAACATTAGCAATTTAATCCACTGATACACTAAAAACTTCGATTTTAGATTCTAGAATGTAAGCCCTTACATACATGTACATATCAATGGTTAAAAGACAAATGATCAACTTGCTTTGCTCAGATATCACATTATTTTATGAAATTTAGCATTAACACCCCTGCTAATGTGTTCAGAACGTTTTATTTTTCGGTGTGCTGTAAATTGTAAAACCCTAGGAGTTTTGAGTAGCTCTGGTAGTAGATTTTGCGAACACGAAAATGAGGATAAGAATTGACTAGCATGTGTAGACAAGGTAAACAAAAAAGTTATTTGTGTTATCACAAGCGTATAATATCTGTAGAAAAAAAAACATACTTTCATGGGAACTGGGACTATATTCATAGGCATCAGATTAGCATAGGACGCAGCTTTTACTGACAAATCAGCTGAATGAGAATTGCATTGTGGGTAACTACGGTCACAAAGGTATTTTACGCTTGTGAAAACAAATCTAATGGTGATTGGAAGGGCACAAATAACATTCTTTCCATATATCGAGGCCATCTAAGGACTAAGACATATCTTAAGAGATATCTTAGTCCTAAGAAAGGCCAAGGAATGCTCTGGAGGTGCCGTTCCTCTCCCGGTCTTCACTGACTCTTTCAGATTTGAGGAAATCCTCTTTTTCGTGTCACTGGCATAGTTTGACCATTTCTTTCGAAGTTCCTCTTCGGTTCTAGTGTGTCCCGAGGACACAGCATTAAACTTTTCAAAAATCCCCTCCCAAACTCTTTTTTTGGAAATATTTGTTACAACATTTGAATGTTTTCTAAAAATAATTTCCTTATTCTTCTCCACATTATCTAAAAGTATTTGGAGCTCCATTTCACTAAAGTTTTGGTTCCCTTTTCTGCTCATTGCTGTTACCGTGTATACCCTAAAATCAATGAGAATAATAGCGCTAGATAGCACGGGATTTTTTCGCGGAATACTCTCCGAGAAAAAGAAATTCACGTTTGTATTTAAAATATATATGTATATGTATATTTATATGTAATTTATATACATATATTTGCATATCCACTGCTCTCTCTCACTATGAACATGTAATCTTCAACTGCGTTCATAGGACTATAGACGCAATTGCTCCTGCTATGAGTTCAACTGCTCTATCACACTCGTGTAGAACAATCTCTTCTACACTTATGTAGCGTGTTGAGAAGTATATATATGAAATGTTTCATAAGAGAAATAAAAATAAGTTTTTAATAATATTCTTTGATAAAAAGGAAATTTAGAATTTTTGAAATTGCTGATTTATATCTTTAAAAAATCAATTTTGGTCAATGTATTTAATTGTATAATAAAACTTTTTAAGAATTGTAGAGAACTGCCAAATTTTTATTTTTAGTATCATGCATATTTGAACAAAGAACAATAACTCTTCACACTTGGGTAAAACATTCATAAAGAGAAAATTTCTTTATTAAACTAATATCTATTTCAAGAATGTTTTCAGCTATAAAAAATAAATGGAAAAACTAAAAAAAAAAATATAGAAAAGCATTCTGGAGTAATAATCATTATAAAAGCATTCTCATTTTTCATCATAGTGTTAAATTATTGATTTTGGTCAGAGGGTTTCAATAACGTTGATCGATGACGTCAAACTGCATCAAAACAAAAATGTGATGACGGCGCTGCTTGTATCCAGATAACTGTGTTTGAGAGGGAAATACTTTACAAATATGTTTGTGATTTATTAGAGTAAAGGAGAATTAATCAGGTTTACTGATTTTAAAGCGGTATGTTTTTCTTCACTGGAGACAAGAAGCTGCGTCCTTATGTAAGTCAGGATTTCCTCTGATATTCTTGAAAAAATCAAAGAATGCAAATATAAGTAATAAACAACGAGTATTCATTGAACATGGCGTTATGAATAGCAATAGCTCTGCTGGCATATTTTCCATGATGCGCTAGCGCGCATCATGGAATATGCCAGCAGAGCAATTGCTATTCATAACGCCATGTTCACTGAATAACGTTGTTTATTTCTTAAATAACTAGCTATCCAAGAACTAGTGAAGTGTGATATGGTATTTATTAATGTTTCAATACTTTTACACAATGTACATAATTCCATAATCACTATCACTTAAGAGAGAGAGAGAGGGGGGGGGAATAAAATAAAACTATTCTTATGATACTTCATCTCTTATCTTGCATAAAAAACAGTACATTAACCCTTCTAACTCGTACAGATGTCTGGTTATAACATACTGACCTGTAACAGGTACCAGATATTTACAAAATAAAATTCTAGTACTTTAAACCGCCTACCTCTTACTGATGTCTGCTTATAACATATCGACCTGAAACAGGTACCAGATATTACATGTAATTCACCGACCTTTAACAGGTATCAGATATTACATGTAGTTCACCGACCTTTAACAGATACCAGATATTTATGCATTCAAATTCTAGAACTTTAACCCTTCTAGCTCGTACAGATGTCTGATTACAACATACTTGTTATCCCCATGTTGTTGTTGTATTCCATAGGCGACAGGTATAGAGTTAGAGGGCCTGATTCAGAACTTTAATTCATTCATTCATTCCATGTGGCATTCACTCTTGTTGATACCAAGAGCTCTGTTCCCACCACAGTCACCTGTGGGGTGCTATCGGGCCAGGTCAGTAGGCAGGTAGTGATTCCCAGGATTCCGCCGGGGTATTGGAGTTTTATGAAGAGGCTTACTTTTACAGTCGACAGCTGACTTTTACATTTTTGTAAATTGAGTTGGTCTATGTACAAACTGTAGAAGTCAGTCGTCGATTGTAAAAGAAAGTCTCTTCATAAAACTCCATTTACATCTATGTATAAACAGATTGTGACAAATACTTTCAACAAAATGTAATCATTGTTTTACAATGAATGTGATTAAAGTTAATATTTGTTTCTATTCATTGCATCAGGGAGTAATGTCCATTTAATAGTTGGAGACCACTAGATTTTCTGACGTCAGTATGAATTTGCATGTGAATTTGCTACCTGTTTACTTTACACACTGATGATTGAGCTGCAATGCATTATGGGCTACTACATGAACTCAGTTATGTTGAAAATAAAGGGCAACTTGAATTTTCCCTTGGAAACTCATTTTCAATTCCTTTGAAATATTTAATATAGAAATATTTAGAATAACGTATAATCTTTCATTTTTATGCTAACATTTACAAAATTTTCTCTACGAAGCCTTATATTAACTTAATATAATACATTCGCCTACCATTGTTTAAAGAGACGTAGGTGCTATCGTGTCGATAAATCACTTTTTGTGCACTATCTTTAATATTTAACCCCCCCCCCCCCCCCAAAAAAAAAAAAAATGATGTGTTTTTGTTTGCATTAGATATGATTTTAAATCCAATTAAAGAAACAAGAGATGTTTGTAAAACACTTACTCAGTATGCACCCTTCCCAAATAACTGGGAATTATTCTAGCTCCAAGGTACATAACTCTGTCCCAAATGGCTCGATCGTACCCAAAACAAAATTTGACCTAGGTATTCTCTTGATAAATCTGCATACCAAATTTCATTTCAATATAAGCAACATTTGCAAAGAAAATGAACGGAAACAGATTTTGGATCGATCGACCGACCGACAGCAGCAAAGTAATACGCATTTTCTTCTTTGGAGGAGGCATAAGAATGGTTCGTTATCTCGACATCGACAGGACATCGGAAAATGTCGAGATATCCGAGGTGTCCATAAAACCATAGACCTAAACTGAACACACGTGTAACTACCTACATGTCTTCAATAAATTGTACAGGGGCGTAGCAACAAGGGGGGGGGGGGGGAAATAGGATTTTCGACTTTGGGCAACTTTCATCTTTTCCTTTTTTTTCTTTTGCTTGTCAACTTTTTCAGTTAAGTAAAAAAAAATTTCAAAAACGATGTGACGCCACTGTTGTATCTCTTATTTAGCGTTTGTGTAATACATTCGGTTAAAATATCATTAATACCTTTATTGAAAATATATTGCATAATTATATAATCATTGATTTATATTGCAATATACAAATGGATTGATGTATTATTGCAATATACAAATGGATAGATAATAATGCACATTCTTACCAACTCAAACATGTATGTTGCTTCATCTATAATAGAGTCTAAAGAACTTAATCAGCCTGAAGATGATAAAAGGTGAGCGCTTTACTACAGAAGGACTGCAGAGACTGTTTACCCATGGGTCCTTGCATCGCCTGGAGGAGCTAGACTTTTCAGAGAGTACCCAATTTGACGATGACTGTGTCATACAGATGGTTCAATGGTGAGATTCATTCTGTCAAACTCACACATCATGTTAATCTGTTGTAGATGGAGTTTCAAGGTTACATGAGTCAAGAGTAAAGTGAAGTTTAGTGTGTCCGATGTCTGTCGCTGTTGTTGTTTTTGGCGTTGAAAACTCTTCATATCTTTAACTTCTTCTAAAAAATCACTGGGTCAATTTCAATCAAACTCGAAACAAAGCATCCTTAGATGCAGGGACAATTGAAGGATCACGCCCTCTTTCAAGGGAAGATAATTCAGAAATAGTGAAAAATTTGGTCGCATCTATTATGTCTTCTTTCAAAAAACCCCTGGGTCAAAAAGTGAAGATTATAGGAAACTGTCTTTAAATAGTGTTAATTCGATTTAATTGATTACCGCTGGAGAAGGATGGGTTTCAATTTGGGTCCATGATTTACACTGGTATGATACGAAACGTCTTTAAAAATCCTCTCAATAACAGCAAACCCATAACGACTGTAAATCATTTTTTATTTGCGATTATTTTTTGTGGGTAATAATGCGAATCTTTCTGCTCGTACAAAAATTTTATTCTCATGTATATTTGTATTGTTATGTTTTTTAGTTTAAAAACCACTCGCGAAAACTTCGTTTTACGAATAAATACCGTATACTATGTAGCTATCTCGCGGAAATATGATATATCGAAAGTATAGTCATCTACAAGAAGAGGGCATTCAGATTTTAGAACGCAGTTCGCAGTTCGCTATTCGCGATTCAAAAGTGAATTGCGTTCTAGAACGCAGTTCGCAATTCAAAATTTAAACATAAGCTATGTGGTCTGAAATTTTGTGGATGGGGTAATAGGGGTCAGTTAGCACTTCTGTGAAAAAATGGTGATGGTACCATCTCTAGTTTCCGAGATATGGCCCTCCAGTTTTTAGACCAACTATATAATACTATACGAATAAACATCGGTTTGGGGAACATCGAAGTCCCCTACCACGAGATCTGAAATTTTGTGGGTGGGGTACTAAGGGATCAGTCACCACTTCTGTGAAAAAATGGTGATGGTACCATCTCTAGTTTCCGAGATATGGCCCTCCAGTTTTTAGCCCTACTTTAATACTATACGAATAAACATCGGGCTTGGGAACATCGAAGTCCCTTACCCCCAGGGTCAGATATTTTGTGGATGGGGTACTAGGGATCAGTTACCACTTCTGTGAAAAAATGGTGATGGTAACATCTCTAGTTTCCGAGATGATATAGCACTTCAGTTTTTAGCCCTACTATATAATACTATACGAATAAACATCGGGTTGGGGAACATCGAAGTCCCCTACACCGGGGTCTTAAATTATGTGGGTGGGGTACTTGGGGTCAGTTACAACTTCTGTGAAAAAATGGTGATGGTACCATCTCTAGTTTCCGAGATATGGCCCTCCAGTTTTTAGCCCTACTATATAACACTATACGAATAAACATCGGGCTGGGGAACATCGAAGTCCCTTACCCCAGGGTCTGATATTTTGTGGATGGGGTACTAGGGGTCAGTTTCAACTTCTGTGAAAAAATGGTGATGGTACCATCTCTAGTTTCCGAGATATGGCCCTCCAGTTTTTATCCCTACTATATAATACTATACGCATAAACATCGGGTTGGGGAACATCGAAGTCCCCTACCCCAGGGTCCTAAATTATGTGGGTGGGGTACTTGGGGTCAGTTACAACTTCTGTGAAAAAATGGGGATGGTACCATCTCTAGTTTCCGAGATATGGCCCTCCAGTTTTTAGCCCTACTATATAATACTATACGAATAAACATCGGGTTGGGGAACATCGAAGTCCCCTACCCCGGGGTCTGAAATTTTGCGGGTGGGGTACTAGGGGTCAAGAAGAGTGTTCTTTTCAAGAAGGACAAAGCTATGGCATGTCATAATTATCATAACAAAAATTGCAGTAAATATATTTGGTTTGGTGGCATATTTATGCCATCCACATAGTTTTTTGTCAATATAGCATATCATGTCAAATCAAGATAACTATCTCGTCAAGTCATGATAACTTTCAGGTTTGTCGTCAAACACCGACTTTTATCTTGTACAGTCAAGATAAGCTATCGTATTTTTGCATTAGCTATCTCGACAAATAGAGATAACTGATCTTGCATCGCGACTTAAAGTTATCTTGTCATGTCAAGGTAGCTTATGCAACAAAATGTGATAGCTTATCTTGACAGGACAAGATATAAAGTCGGTGTTTGTTTCATTACCACTTTACCAACGCTTACTGAATTTCTGTGTTCGCTTAAATTTTTAATTTTACTGCAGTCAAAAGTGAAACAAAACTATATGGCGGCATATTTTAGTATACTTTTCTTCACAGGACAAACACTGCAAGCAACTGAGGTCAAACAGAAACATTCTATTCTTCATTTTTAGTGAGTTTTTCTGGTCTAAAGTTTCCACTGTCTCTCGTTGTCTTTGTCATTGTAAAATTTCACAGTTCCATCTTCTTCACTACTACTGGACCAATTTCAACCAAACTTGACACAGAGTACTGTAAACCAACTTTTATTCGCGTGCGAGAAATTTCGCGTAGTTCGCGAGAGCCTGGTCATCGCGAATATTTCTCGACGCGAACGGGTTCTTAAAGTCTATGTGTGTAATAAAAAGAAGTCTAAATAGGCTTTATCGCGAAAATTAATCATCGCGAACTAGTTTACCCCGGTTCATCGCGATATAAAGTCGTCGCGAATAAAAGTTGGTTTACAGTATCCTTCAGTACTTGGACGAAAGGGGACTTTAGTTTGTTCAAATGAATTGGCTCGCCCTTTTCCAAGGGTACATGGCTACATATTAATGAAAAATAAATGTATATCTTAAAAATCTTCTCATAAACCACTGGACCAGGAAAGATGAAACTCGTGTCATCATGCTCTAGTGGTGTAGATTCAAGTTTTTTTTCAAACCATGACCTCAGGAGAATAGAGCGACCACAACAAAGGATCATAGTTATACAAAGAAATATAAAAAAGATATCAATTATTGTTTGATTTTTTTTTCAGAACAGGAAAGGCATTATGTATCATATGAAATATATGGAGATAACGAACAGTATTAAAGCTCAAAATAATACAAAATTCGAACGGAGCAAACAGGGACCTCCGAAACATCAGAACTTGGATCAGGTGCGATGGTATGATTAACTTGATGTCTTTAACTTTTCAATTGTGAACTTGCCTTACTTATGTAGCAATATACCTTAAAAGGTTAACATTTGAAGGCCTCCATCGGTATATGATGAACGTCTCTTCAAGAGTGAAAACATCTCGAGTGGGACGTTGAACATCACACAATCATATTTGTAATGTTTAATGAACTTTTGATCTTGAATACTGTTTGTATCATCACGTATTTTATTGTTAAAATTGGAAAAGAGAAGAAATTTAGTGCTAAATCACTCATTATTCGTTTTAAAAATAATAGTTCCTACCATCAATACAAGATTACTTTCTATTGTGTACCTTGAATTTTGAAAAAAAAAATTTGTTGATCCCTGAACGTAGAAATATAGACATGAAACACAGAAAGGGGTGCGTATCATTCATTTACCGCTACATTTTCAAAACTTTCATTACCGCTACATAGTCATTACCGCTACAAAAAGCCTTACATTACTGCTACATAAAAAAGTATACATTGCCGCTACATTGCCTCTTTCGTTAGCCAGCCACATATGTGTGTACAGTACAACCTATAAATGCATAAGACCCGTTTCCCCTGCTCATTACGGGGAGGTGAAAGTAGGACTTTGAGCAGGATTTTTTTTTCATTATTAAAATTAATTTTATTTTATAAAACACAAAAAATTTAAATCAAGCAGTGTTCATAGATAAAATTCTAAGTGTTTTCAAATGTTTTTACACTATCGCTAAAGCCTTGAAAGCCATTTGCTTGACATACTGTTGTTTTCTAAATTTATAACCATCGATAAGTAAGCCGGCGTTCCCTCGATTTGTAACAAACCTCTCAATTGTGGTCATAATGTTCAGATGACGCTAAATAATTAAAGCAATATGAGCTGCATTTTTGAAAATTAGCTTTGCTGTTAAAATGTGTTATTATGATAAAGACTTCTATATACAATCTAATATAGATTTTATATAAGAAATCATTATTGTTCAGGATGACAATAATGTAAATTTGATTCAATCGAAGCTTATACATGTAAATAGTTCTACCATCGCAAATACAAATACGAACAATATGAGTTTATCAACATTATTTTTTTCTGTCATTGAAATAGTTATTTACAATTTTGCATCAAAAAATTCTGACATTTGCTTTAAATTTCGACTGCAGAGTTGTTTTTATAAAGATAAATATGATTGAAAATTGTGTTTAGCTCAATTTAAAGAAACCATTCAAGATATTGTTATCAAACGTCATATGCTAATATGTACTGATATAAACTTTTCAACTGCTTCAACATTTTACCTCACCTTTGACATTAACGTCATTTTTATTAATTAGTGTTTTGAAGAAACCGTTCAATAGCGTGAGGTATAATGTTTTTGACCCGTCCGTCAGAGTGTCAGTCAGTCAGTCATTCAGTCAGTCCTGTATTTTTGTCAACGCAACTCCTCATAAACCGCTGCACAGAATTTCGTCAAACTTTGCAGATATTTAGGACACAATGTGTAGAAGTGCATATTACCTGGAAATTTCGATTCCATTATTTTTTCCGGGAAATTCCGCACTTTTTAACTTATGCATTTGGCCATACCTTGAATATAGAGATGAACAGTTTGTCCGCGCAACTCCTGTGAACCAATGAGAAAGAAAATAGTCTTTTCTTAGAATTTATATTAACAGTTTTGAAATTATCAAAGAATACAAACAATGATCGTATAGTGGTTAAGAACAAAGAATCTTTCGCAGATCGCCGTAGATAGTATTTATAATATACAATACATAATAGTCATTTGCATATACGATAAACAAGTTATTCAATAAATGGGTCTAAATCTTGGAATTTTGACAAAACAATTCATAATCTAAACATAAGTTTTTGTAAACTGGTGGTCAGTGTCCTTGTATTAGGCAAAAGTGGGTATAACTTTAATATAAACTTTAATAATGTTCAGCTATTGTTCCAGTATTGATGTCCGAAGATAGATAAACATCCTGGTATGGTATATAGTCTTTAATCCGATTAACTTGTTTGTTTACTTTTACGGAAAATTCTTACACTTCTGCATCCTTCTTGAATTAGAGGTCAATGCACTCGATAATAAGTACATTGTAAATAATTGATAATGTTTATTTTATTAATTAAAATATTTGTCTCAAACCCTATAGGTTTACATTCGTCCCCATGTAATTAGAAATTTCGGCAGGAAATTTCTAAATTTAAGCAAAGCACTCCTGCATCAAAACACACAGTTATAAAATATAGAGGACATATTAACCTTAAATTCATAAGAATGGAAACACGGAAACACACTTCACAGGATTAATCGCATTGTGTTCATAATGGTCATTCAATGTATAAATGTTTCTTCGCTTTCCTCTTCTTGAAGTTCGAGTTTAGCTCTGAAATGTATTTGGATTGCACACATATAAAGGTATATATTTAGTCATGGATATACACATGTACACGTTCTTCATTCCACATAGATGTATATGAGTAATGGAATACTGTTCCTTTCCATTTTTAGCATCATTCTTGGTGTAAGGTATTTCTTCAGATGTAAATTATTTTTTTAGTTCATGTAATGGGTACAATCCCGGAGACTTAGTAGATGACGGAGTGTAGTTATCGCCACTCCAGGCAGCATTATCGCCTTTCTTAGTAGAAGCCATCAGTGGATCCTGTATTCTTGAATTCTGTTCTGAACCAGAGCGTTGTTCCAAACTGTTTATGAAATCTTTCTTCTCTTGGATATATTGTTGTACCAGTTTAACTTCCTGTCCCATGTTTGATACGTCCCTCCAGTCCTTTGCGTATATTTCAGTATCATCTATGGAGGCGGCCTCAGAAGGTGGTTTAGACATCGAACTCTACCCTTAAACTTAACTGACCATTTATTTTTAGTTTCTTGACAACGTTTACTGATTTGTTTACGACATTTAATGATAATACAAACCAAACAGAAAAGAGCCAAAAATAATGATATATAAAACCAAGGCGATTGTAACCACTCCTCATGGGGCATTGATTTAATCTTAGCTATTGACAATTCGTTCATCAAATTTTGTATAGGAATTTCCTTAATAGGTTTTAATTTTTCTGGTAATGATACAGATTTAATCTCTGGAAAATGATCATTAAAAGGTTTCCACAAATTAATTTTTTGAAAATGATAATTTTGTACAAATTTATCAAACGAGGGTGTGAGATCAATTGTGCTTTCCTTATTATCAAAGGGAGGTAAAACCAAAGAGCCATGGAATGCTGAACATCCCTGTTTTAATTTTAAAATATCAACCAGCGACTTTGTGATATATTGTTGAACTTCTTTATTACATTTAACGATGAAAGATATACCATTAGATGAAATTATTAACCATTTCCCATCATTTAAATAGGTAATCTTTGATCGTTTTGATTAGACTCTATGAGTATTTTACATTGACTATCAATTTCTTGATTTTCCCCAACAATAATTGTATAACGCACTCTTTATTAGATGTAATGGGATAAAATGGACTATTCAATGGACAAAAATCTCCTTCCTGTTTGATACATTGTTCCAGTTCATTATTGTTTAAAATAGCAAAAGTGGTACAAATATAATCTACTGCAATTGCTTCACCTCTTGTCTCATATTTTGCAAATAAATTGGTCTGATTATTATTTTGGTTAGGAATGGGCATGTTATAGATTTTGTACAATTCACATTTTCCCCCCTATCTATCAAAGGAATCGACAATACAATGACATGACGATCAAATTCCAATAAGGTTGTACAAGGCAAAACTTTATAAAAGATTACTTGTTCAGAATTCATTGTTGGGTAACATGTTCAAAATCAGTACACAGTTTGGTTGGTTATGTAATCAGAAATATTCTACTTTATTCTTGAAATATTTTCCCAATGATCCTAAGAAGCTGAACAACATCATTAGTATTTTCTTTACGTGGGTCCCACTTATTTACTTCATGTTCTTTAGATTTCCTAGGTTTTACTTCTGGTTTATACCCTTGTGTAATGCTCTCATAACATCCCTTATTTGTTACTTTTACACCTGTTCTCGGTACAATAGGTGGTCTTACTTTATTATTGAAGCCTGGTGTTGGTACGTGGTTATTATTTTCACTAACACATTTAACTTCATCAATTTCCATTTCTTGTTCAATTTCTAATTGTTTTGGTGAATCATTAGTTTCAGAATTAATATCTACCCTATTTGGCTCCTCGTCGGAGTCAGAATCAGACTGCTGATGATCTATATCAATAGAAGAGTCAGAATCATATTCTATTTCGGTTTGTAACTCTCTGTTATTTACATTAGGTAATGGCGGATTTTCGGTATTATTTGGTTTTTCTATTGTGTTTTCATTATCCGGTTTGTCACGCAAAGCACGCGCGCGAATTCTTCTTCTAAGCTCTTGTAATGGAATATCGTCTTCATCAGATGAATTTTCGTGTTCAACTCGCTTTTGACTTACCAGTCTTTGTAATGGTGATTGTTCTTCATCATCTGAACCCTCTTCCTCTGAAACATTTTCCGGTCTAACTACATATTGTGTTTGTCTTAAAACTCTTTCCCTGAATTTTGTGGTAATTCCCATTCATCTATTTAAGTATGATGGAGATGCCTAGCATGTGCTTTAGTGGTGGTACCACTAAGTTGATTTTTAACAATACAACTTACCGGTCCTGTTTGCTCAATGATACGGTAATATGGCACCCATCGTTTGTCTAACTTAGCTGTTCTGCGATGATTTTTTAGATAAACAGGGTCACCTATTTGATAGGTTTCTTCCTTACTTCCTTTATTGGCTTGAATTTTCTGCTTACGTTTAGCTTCTTCCAAATTTCTATGAACCTGAACAAATGCTATATTTTGTTCTTGTAATGCAACCATATGTTGATCTTCCCCCATGTACCTTCTTCGTGGTTTGAATTTAGTGTCTATAGGTAGAACTACATCTCTATTATATAAAAGGTAAAAAGGAGAGTATTTCGTGGATTCATTTACATGAAATCTGATGGCAGCTAAAGTTCGATTAAGATAAAGATCCCAAGTTTGTGTTTCCTCTTGAACCTTCTTAGACATAACGTCATGCAGAGTTCTATGAAACCTTTCTACTTTACCATTACCCTGTGGGTTGTAATACGATGTGGTAATATGATGAATATTTAAGGTCAGATGATACAAACAAAATTTTTCTTTGAAAAAGATTAAATATCATGTCACAAGTTTAGAAAAGTGGATGGTTCTTAGATATTGTTCTCCTAAGAACTGGAAAATGAAAAACACTTGGAAAATATTCGTAATATTTCAAAGAAAAAACAAATATAGACAAATCACATTCAGTAAAGGTTTACAGGTGAAAACAAAATTCAGAATATATTATCTTGCTGCTAAAAGTGTAATATAAACTGACAAAAAATATACCAAGCCAGATGAATTTTATTATGAAAAGCTAAATTGTAAAAATCAGCCTATGTGATGTTGCTAATTTTTTTGTCATTTTGTTTTTCCTCTTAAAATTCATCTGGCTTGGTATATTTTTCTAAAGTTTATATTACACTTTTAGCACCAAGGTAACATATTCTGAAATTTGTTTTCACCTGTAAACCTTTACTGAATGTGATTTGTCTATATTTGTTTTTTATTGAAATATTACTAAAATTTTCCTAGTCCATTTCATTTTCCAATTCTTAGGAGAAAATATTCTAAGAAATATCCTCTTTTCTAAACTTGTAACATGATATTTAATCTTTTTCAGAGAAAAAAAAATTGTTTGTATCATCTGTCCTTAATTCCCTAAGAGTTTCTTCCACTTTTTAATTAACATTTTCAGTGCCATTGACTGTCAAAAGCTGTAAAGGGCAACCATAACGGGGAAATATTTCGTCCAAAATTATATGAACTATATTATCAGCTGATTTGTCAGCGACACAAAATGCTTCCGGCCAACCTGAGTAAATATAAATCAATCATGAATGAGACTATATACTTATTACCGGATAGAGTGGTTGGATAAGGTCCAGACAAGTCAAGTGCAATCTTAGCAAAAGGATAAGGTGGGATTTGAGTCTCTTGTACCGGAGGATGAATTTTTCTTGAACTTCTACTTTGACAGATTACACATTGTTCAATGTAACGGTTTAATTTTTTGTATAAATTTGGAATATAATATTTTTGTCGGATAGCATCATAAGTTTTATCTACTGCCATATGTCCCAAATTATCGTGATATTGTTTTAAAGTAAGCTTATCTTATTCTTGAGGAACATAAAAATGCAGTCTAGGAGATTCTGAATTCCCATCTGACAAATAATAGAGAAGTCCTTCAATTTCTAAAAATTTCTGTTCTTCAAATTTAGTAGCTTTACCTTTTTCGATTCTTTCTTTTAATTTAACAATTTGTTCGTCTGATTTTTGTAACTTTTGAATATCGATACCTTCTGGTAAATCTATAAATGGTTTAATTAAATCATCAGGTATCGTGAAATCAGAGTTGGCAAATCGTTTAGGTTCAATTCGGTTGGAATTTATTGCACTTACCTCAAATGTGTTATCATTAATGTCCGGGTCAGTCTCATCCCTATCCTCCTGATTACTTTGGTTCAACTTACTTGATGGAAGTCTTGAAAACAAGTCTGCGCAACAATTATACCTACCTTCAATATACTCAGCCGTACAATTGTACCCAGCAATACTTAATGCCCAGAGTTGTATTTTCTTGTTTTGCATAGGGGCATCTAATACATATTTTAAGGGTTTGTGGTCAGTTTTAATAGTAAATGTTGCATTATGCAAATAATGATCTAACTTTTGTATTGCATAATATATTGCATAGGCTTCTCTTTCAATGGTAGACCATTTTACTTGCGTTTTCCCCAGTTTATGCGAAAGATAATAAATGGGTTTCTCCTCTCCCTCATCTGTTTTCTGTGTTAAGCAAGCCCCAATACAGTTATCACTAGCATCTGTGTACAAAACATAAGGTTTGTTGACATCCGGATATGCAAGTAAAGGTACCACGGTTAAACTTTCTTTGAGAAAATCAAAAGCAACCTGGCATTGTTCCGTCCACTTAAATCTGGAATACTTACGTGTAAGATCGATCAGTGGTTCTGCAATCTTAGAAAAGTTTGGTATGAAGCGACGATAATAACTACACATACCAATGAACCCTCTAACCTCTCTTAGCGTACCTGGTGCTGCTAGTGTTCTGATAGCTTGAATTTTCTTTTCATCTGGTTTGACACCCTCTGAATTTATTACAAACCCAAGATATTCAGTTTCCTGTTGGAAAAACTTACATTTCTTCAATTTTAGTTTAAGACCATGCTGACGAATTCGGTGAAATATTTCTTGAATGTGCTTTTGATGTTCTTCGACTGTTTTCGAAAATATAAGAACATCATCGAGATACGCAGTCGCAAAACTTTCACACCCTTGTAAAACAATATTCATTAATTCCTGAAAAATCGCTGGTGCGTTACTTAAACCAAGAGGCATTCTATTAAAATTAAATAAACCTTTATGACATGCAAACGCAGTTTTCTCTTTACTGTCTTCGTCTAATTGGACTTGCCAATATCCGCTTTTTAAATCGAGTGTGGTAAAATATTTAGATTTATCTAATAAACTTAAAATATCATCAATGAGCGGTAGCGGATATGATGCGGGTGTTACAATCTTATTCAATGATCGGAAATCTACACACATTCTCTTGGTTCCATCTTTCTTTCCAACGACTACTAACGGAAATGACCAAGGTGACTGTGATCTAGTTATTATTTTTGCATCTAGCATTTCATCAATAGCCTTGTCAATGGTTTGTCTTTTATTCAAAGGAGTGCAATACGGTCTATTTTTTTATTGGAGGGTGGTTTCCAGTGTCAATTTTCATTTTTACAGTTTCCGTATGTCCTAGCTCAATATCATGTTTTGTAAATAAATCTTTGTTATTTTGCACGACTTTCATTACATGAGAATGATATTTCTCCGGCGCGTCTATTTCTTTAAAATCTTCTGAATTACTGTAATTATTGGATAAATTTATAGTATTAATCTCCCGATTGTCTGCGGATCTTGCTTTTCCGATAACGAGACCTGGTTGTAACGAGTACGCTCTGTTAGAACAGTTAACAATCAAAATAGGTACTTTACGCGTATTTCTGACTCTATCTGCTGATTATTCTATAAATAACCCTGGTTCATCATTGATACACTCATCTATGTTTTGAATTTCAATAATTTCCCCATATTTCCTTGGAAAGGCAGAACTTAATTTTGCGTGATATACCACAGCAGTTTGTGGTTTAACCAAAACTCTTTTATTTATTCTTACCAAAGATGAAATATGAATATCTTCTTGTAATTTTACATATATTTTTCCAATCCTTAAACAACCCAAATCAAAGTACAGTGAAACCTTACTAATCCGACATGCACTGGGAGACAAGTTTTATGTCGGAATAGACAGGATGTCGGATTGCACAGTGGTAAAAAAAAATGAAATTACTAAAATGGGAAAGAAATTTGGTGTCGGAATTCAAAGGATGTCGGATTATTCAGGTGTCGGATTAGACAGTTTTCACTGTACATTCTCACTCCATTCATTGTTAACCAATAGCTTCCCAAAATGACACATCTATTAAGCCTTTCGGTTACATAAAAATTATGAGACATTGGAAGCCCATTCATTTTAAAGGAAAGATTAACTCTACCTATAACTGAAAGTGATTCACCATTTGCAGCTTGTAAATATGGTTTTTCTTTTTTATTTAAGTAAGGTTTTGACATTAGACTATTGTACATCTTCTTACTTATTAGTGATACTTCAGCCCCTGTATCTTTTAAAGCTCTAAACTTATTTTTCCCGAATTTAAGAAGACAAGAACTTGGATTTCCCGTTAAACAAATTTTATATACAGTTTTCCTACCACATTTATTCAACCTCTCTTCATCGGCTTTATTATGAAGAGAGCTTCTTAGTTTTCCTGTTGTTTTGTACGTTTCAACGGATTATATTGGGTTCTAAAAGAATTTTGATGCTGAAAAAACCTCCTCCCATAATATCTTTCAGGACAATTTCTGCGAATATGCCCATATTTTTCACAATGCCAACACTGTTAATTACATACCCCTTCTCTTAAACTATTGGAAACTTCTCTTACATGTACTCTGGGTCTTTGATTATTAGAATTTGGTTTGTTTGCCAAAACTTGAAACGGACAAAATCTTGCCCTGTGCCCAATTTTCCTACACCTATGACAACGTTGATTACGAAAATGATCAATTTCCATGGGTTCTTCTTTTCGAAAAATATTTGATTTTAATTCTGGAATTCTTAGTAACAAATTATCTCCCGTCGTATTTAATACCTGTTGATTAGAAGATATGTCACCCCCGTTATCTTGAGATCTTAAAGCCAAACGTTTGCGCAAATTTTGTTCCCTCATTGCCACTTGAACCGCGTTTTCTAATGTTTTAGGATTTTCTCTTAAAACTTTCGTTCTCAAAAAATCAAAAGATAAACCATCAGTAAAAATATCAACCAATTGTTTCTGAATTATTTCATGTTCCAAATTTTCAGACGCGAATGCATCTTCTGCGACTCGTAAAATTCTTTCAGCAAATATTTGTACACTCTCATTGGAATTTTGTCTCATCTTTCTCATGATTGCCAACGCATGTTGCGCATCAGTAATTTCTGCAAATCTATTTTTCAAAATTTGTTTTAAATCATTCCAGCTAGGTAATTCACCAGAAGCTTCTATCTCTGCCAAATATCTTTTAATAAAATCTCCCACAGACCCTTTACAAGTGACATATGCTATTTTTGAAATATCTTCATTATTCATATCCGACATCTTGGCATATTTTTCTATATCTTTTATTCATTGTTTAAATTTTCCGGGATCCCCCTCAAAAGGTGTAATAACCTGATTAATGGGTACAGCAATTGCAGCAGTGACAGATTTAACCTGATTTAAGATCGAATTCATCCAGTCTTTAATCTTTTTATCCTCATCATCCCCCTCATCTCCTTTTTTTACTTGTAGAAGGAAAGCAATTTGAAATCATTCCCTCATTACAATTAGCTTTATCATTCAATATTTCAGTTTCAGACAATTGCGTTGTTAAGTCGTCAATTGCCTTTGTTAAATCATCCCCAAAGGATGGAACTTTCGCTGTAGCCATTTTTAGAAAGAATACTTTACTATTTTATCCAAATTTAGAATTTCAATAAAAATGGTCAGTTAAAAACAAGGTAGAAAAGGAAACAATGTCTTACCCTTTTTGTCATTCTGTCTTTTTTTCGTACTACGCCAGATCCTGGTCACGGCACCAAATTTTGTTTTGTGAACCAATGAGAAGGAAAATAGTCTTTTCTTAGAATTTATTTAAAGACGTACAACACACTGGGGGAGATAACTCTTGCGATTTCAATTGAACGTTTGACGTGACGTCACATTTAACGTCAAAAATAAAGCGTCAAAATGACGAGTAAAACGATCCCGATGTATATCAATCATAAAGAAAAATGGAATATGGGGCTTGGCTGTGATTATGCGTACCATAATTAATAATTATATTATTTTAATTAACCCGACTACACTCCGTAAAAAGCAAGACATAAAATACCATCCCTTTATGTTTATTTCATTTCATTTCATATACAATAAATTGTAATCTTGATCAAAGCACAGCATTTATTTCTTATTCTGAAAATTTTAATTTACATTACCGAAATTTTCATTATGTACAATTTGCTATATAATATCCCGATTAATGGTCTTCATTACAATTTGTGCATTTACGATATAAATATTGTTTTTCTTCTTTAATTAAATAAACCAACAATAAACAAACAAAACACTTTTTACAATGTAAATTCGATGTTGTTGTCTGGCCCTTACTGATCAAAGAGGAACAACTCTGAAATTGTAGAAGATGTTTATTTTCCTCCCTTTATTCACGGTTTTCCCCCAAAATCAGATACAGCAAGACCTGATAAATTCGAGAATTGAATACTATAAACCTCATAATTTTTATATATTCACAGTGTAAGTATAAAATTGAAAAGAATTGTTCACTAGTACTAGTACTGAAATTATCTGCATTTATGAATATCCTATTGCAGCAGATCGTTTTACTTTCTGTCACTGTGAGTCTGTCAACAATGTCGGTTCGCATTTCCTCGAATCAAAACAAAACGTAGCAAATAAGATTTTTTAAAAATATCAATGTGCGATTTGATATAAATTGAAATAGATGAAGAGTTTTAAAATGTTTGATATTTTAAAGTTAATGTGGACGAATACAAAATTTTCATTTTAACTTTAGAAGCGCAACGACATTGAACGAATGCGTACAATATCATGAGGGGTGTACATCTGAGCATATGCATATGTCGATGTATCCCCACAGCCACATACTGTCTCGTTTGAAATAATGACATGTAAGAAACTACAATTATTCCATTTATATCACAGGAGAGTTGAACATACACCATTTTTTAATAAATAAAATTAAAGAAATAAAATAAAAAATCAACATTATTCAATTTCAACATAACTTGAATTCGTATCCAGGTTTCATTATATGGAATGCATAACGCATGCATATAGGGACTAAACACTAAAATCCTTCAGTAATTTTTTCCTGATACATATAAAAACAGTAGTCAATATTTATTCTGCATTCATGAATTAAAAAACTAATGCATATCTCCGGGATTCAAATGACGAAATACTAGTAGGCCCCTATATTTGCACTGTAAACGACGTTTCGTCAAACGCTATATGGTCTGCGACGCAAAAAGGAAGGGGTGGGGGCTGAAGGGGTATTAAAAAATTGCCTAAAAATCTACATTTAAATATAAGTAGTATAAGGCGTCTGGCCGGCCGGGTCAACTGAGTGCACTTTTGGGGCTGGGGGATAGCCGGGTCAAGCGAGTGCAGATTGGGGGTCTGGGGGATAGCCGGGTCAAGGGAGTGCAGATTGGGGGGTCTGGGGATTAGCCGGGTCAACTCAGTACAGCCCTAACCCTAACCCCTAACCCAGGGGGCTAAGGTGGGTTTCAACTCATTACATAGCCCCTAAACAGTGTTTCACACTGTGTTTACATTACATACTATACGCTGCTACTACGATTTTGTCAGCGACTCAAAAGAATGTGATTATGACGTCACTCATTCACAATGATTTTCCGAAAACGGAAAAAACAATAACACACAATAGAAACAAGAACACAGATTTTATTCAGAATCAAAACACATACAGAATACAGAAAACCTCTTGTGGCTGAATTCTTTATTTTTTCTCCTGGTCTGCTTCCCTTCCTAGATCTCTAATCTCTTTCAGCACTTCTTTCTGTTTATTTAGGATACAGCATAACCAACAGTCTGGCGTAGTTGCCTCTTGTGAGTGGTGGGTGAACTCTTCTTTCTTTTTCTCCTGGTCTGCTTCCCTTCCTAGATCTCTAATCTCTTTCTCTAACTGGTCCATCTCCCTATTTACATGGCGAATCATTTCCACCACTTCTTTCTCTAACTGGTCTATCTCCATTCCTAGATCACAAATCTTTCTCAGCGCTTCTCTCTTTTTATTTAGGAGAAGGCACATCAAACTTCTTTCATCTACATCTAAAAGATCGTGTGTTTCTGGTACGGTTTTCTTTGTATTTTCTTCTGCCATATTTTACTTCTTTCGAATTCCAAGTACTAACGAAGAATGATCCTCGATGTCCAGCGCTTGTTTATATACCTATCTGTTGCATCATCTTTTTTATACCTGTTGCATCATCTTTTTTTATACCTGTTGCATCATCTGTAAGGACCGTGTGCAAAAAATTCGGGTCGTGTGCAAAAATAGGTTTGGACTTACCTATGCATTGTGACGCCATCCACTGTATGAATACGGCTTTTCTCCGACTTTCGGCTCATTCTACTGTCAGAGCCAGCTCCCTGCCGGGGGGTCATGGATTCTACTAGAGAAAAACAGTTACATGCTCAACGATTATTAAAATGGAAAAAAAGGGAGAGAAAATTAGATAGAATTCTTTATGAAAATAAAGATCGAGAATTAGAGCTTAGGAAAAGAAATGCGGAAAGATAACAGAGAAGAGCTCAATTAGAACAACAACGACAACGACAACTACGGGAGAAAGAATTAGATCAAATTCTTGATGAAAATAAAGATCGAGAATTAGAGCTCAGGAAAAGAAATGCTGAAAGATTACAGAGAAGAGCTCAATTAGAACAACGACAAGTACGGGAGAGAGAATTAGACTAAATTCTTGATGAAAATAAAGATCGAGAATTAGAGCTCAGGAAAAGAAATGCTGAAATATTACAGAGAAGAGCTCAATTTAAACAACAACGACAACTACGGGAGAGAGAATTAGATCAAATTCTTGATGAAAATAAAGAGCAAGAATTAAAGCTTCGGAAAGGAAATGCCAGACTATTACAGAGAAGAGCTCAACTAGAAAAACAAAGACAGCAACAGCAAAGGACTAGGGCGCATGAGGGGTCAAAGTTACCTATTCATTCACCACCCAAACCCAAGGCCATATCCCAGTATTATCGAGTCACACTGAATGATAGGATGCACTCTAGAAAATTTAAAGCTCAAGAGGATTTTTACACTGTGATTTTTAAGGAGTTTCCAGAGGAAGAAAACAGAGGATTTGTTCGGCGATTATTCAGACTAATGTTACAAACTTTCAAATCGAAAATGCAGTGTAATCCTAACGATTACCTACGCCTGAACATATGCCACAAATCTCTGGAATCAGAGATTTGGTACGAGTTTACTCAATGTAAATATTTTAACGAGGACGTCATTTTAGACAAGATTGAAGCCGTGCAACAATCCAGAAAGGAGTTCAAACTGGACGACGGGGGCATGGAATTTGATATGTTTCGGGTCAAGTATCCCGAGGGAAGTGGTGGCCAGAAAACCAAACATTTACAAGTGAATAAGGAGACTTTCAAGAACAATAAACAATCCATCGTTCGGATTGTCAATCCCTGGGATAAATTTTGTTTGGCTAGAGCCATCGTCGTGACTCGATTACACAGTCAAAAACCTGAACATCCAGACACCAAATGGGAAAAACAATGGAAACGCATGAGATAAGGAGATGTAAGAGCCAATGACCTGAAGAACCAAGCAATAGCCCTCATGGAACAGGCCGAGTGTGATATCAATCAGTCTTGTGGATCTGCAGAGTGGACGAAGCTTCAACAGGTGTTAGCTCCTCCGTATCGACTGAAAATATTTCAGTTCAAGTCCACTTCGACTAAACTCTGTTTAGAGCCTATTTACAAAGGTTGGGGAGGCGGAACTTATTTGAACATATTGTTAGACGATCATCATTACGATGCCATCCTATCGATGCCGGGAGTGACGGGGAACCCCTATTACTGTGATCATTGCGATGTGGGGTACAGTCATGTCACAGACCATCGGTCCAAGTGTCCTCATCGCTGTCCCTTTTGTTTAGGGCACCCTGAATGTCCCGAAGACGGGAGCAACATTCGATGCTAGGAATGCCAAGGAATTTTTAAGAACAGGACCTGCTACGAAAATCATTTAAGACCTCATAGTAAGAAAACCACCACTACTGTCTGCAATTTAATGGGGGT
>PRKT01000070.1:1119759-1128034 GCA_003671525.1 Saccostrea glomerata
CAGACACCATTTTGGTGAAAACTCGAGGTGCTGATGTTGGGCCGAAACACATTGTTTTCCATTGATAACACTGGTTTTCTACACAAAATCTTAGAAATTTTCGATGTTTTGAAAATATTGGAATGTGTAGATATGCATCTGTTAAATCGATTGAAATTGCCCAATCGTTTGGTTTCACTAGATTCAACACTTTGTTTAAAGTGTCCATTTTGAAATGTTGCTTCTTGAGATACTGGTTGAGGGGTCTCAAATTTATGATGGGTCTCATTTTGCCACCCTTTTTGGGGACAAGGAAAAATGTACTGTAAAAACCTGTTTGACTCTCCTGATTTGAGACAGGTTCTATTGCATTTTTTTCTAATAAATCTTCTACCTCTTTTAACAAACAATGTTTTTGTATTTGAGGGATTGTTGTTTTCTTTACCCCTAAAAACTGGGGTTTTTGAAGAAATTCTAGTTTGTAACCCTCGTTGATTATTGATAATACCCAACTGTCTTGAGTTACAAGATTCCAGTTTTCTACAAAATGTTTGAGACGACCCCCAACTGGTATCTCGGGAAGCATTGCAATTTTGGTTACCTGTTCTAATCTCCAGTCATTTATTAGATTTCTTTGGGATCCGAAAGGAGCCAATTCTGTCTACTGTAGCAGATGTAGACGTATTTCTCGAATTGTCCTCTCTTGGTTTGTAGTCATAAGACCGTCTTGAGTAATTGGGTCTCTGAGTAGCTGTTCTGTAACTGTTATTCAACACAGTAGTAGTTCTGGGCTTTTTAAAATTTCCAGAGTTTTCAGCAGAATTTTCTGAAAATTTGCGTTTCTGATTTTTTTCATTCCATTCTGGAATTAAATCCTTAAGAGAATCTTTCTGCTCTTTCCTTTCTTTTAGTTTCTCTTCTAATTTCTTGCCAAAGACGCCATCTTCTGAAAGAGGCAGGCAAATAATTTTGCTATGAATATCCTTCAAGGTATATAATCCAGAGTCTTGTGCTGCAGTTTTCCTTCTTATAAGATGGTGAAAAGCCCCTGCTCTCCCCATTTGATCTAGTGCCTTGGTAGACATGGAGAAAATGTCTTTAATTGCTTGAACTGTGTCCGCATCTTGACAAGTTATAGAATCTAACAACGTTCCTAAAGCTTGCTGCATGTAGCTTAATGAAATAATACCCATACGGGCAGCCATCTGTCCCTGATATGCCAAAGTTTCAATACTTTTGTACGGCTGGGAAATTAAATGTTTACTTTTCCCCCAACCTTTGGTTTTATTTCCGTGTTTTTTTCTTAACATTGGTTCTAAAATGTCATCTAGCCCTGGAACTTGTAGAAATGCTGCCGAGTTTGGATGAACAGGGAAACATTGTCTATATTCATCTCTATAAGCAGACAAGCGTTCAGGATCAGTAATTCTCCATGACTTTTTCAAGATCTCCTCTTGTGTTTTGTCTAAAACTAATCCAGTTTTTTCTTCCTCTGAAGACGAAACATTGCCAAAAATATCAGTTAGAGTTTTTGTATGCTCGTCACTTTTATTGATCAAGTTCTGAAATCTATTGTTGTTGTTGCTGTCCAACTTATGTTGATTGTTATCAAAATCATGGGCAGTAATAGATTCCTCTTGAACTGAGGATTCGTTATCACCCAATAGCTCACGTACTTCTCTGACACTTGGAGCTAATGATATCATATCGTCCATTTCAGGCACACTTAATGTCCCTTCAATTTGGACTTCACTTTCCAAAGGTATAATCGGACGCATTCCAGATGAATCGTCTACATTTGATACCATGGGCTCAGGTCTCCGCGTGGATAAACCACCGGTATCCTGATCCGCTAACGAATTATGAGACACGTTTGTCTCGTGTACATTATGAGAAGCTGTATTCTCTAAAACACTGCTGGACAAAGTTTGAATACTTTCTCTTAAAAAATTCATCATAGTGTCTAACCTTTCGTTGACTCTGTTTTCTAATTGTTCCATTTTCTCGTTAGCTTTGCTGGAGGATTTCCTACCGGACCGCGGTTTTTTTCCTTTGGCCTCCATTACTGACTGCAAATTCTGGAATTCCGAGCCCGAATTTAATTCGTCGTTCGAAATAAAACTGGCTTCTTCCATACTTAAACTAAGAGCATGAGAGAGTATCTATACCAATACCTTATACAAATACAAAGTATTTGTTTCACTCCGTGGCTGAGAAATCTCTGCCAAAAAAGTATGAACGTTCTGTTGCACGCCGGAAGATGAACTGATTTGGGCAAGCACCTGAGATGTGATCTCGGTCTTATAAGTGTTTGAATCTTATTCTTTTAAACGCTTGCCCGCGAGTTATGAACGTTAATAAGGGGAAGATATCCTAATGTATATTTATGACTGGTAAGTATAACGAACGAAATAAAATGTGCCTTTGGAAACGTGGTCCTGGCTTGTTTTACCACCGCACATGCCCGCTTACACCTCTACGAGACTTTACAACCGTTAGGAGATCGGGTCCTTTATTTCGATACGGACAGTATCATTTAACAACATCGGGAAGGAGCCTTTAATCCTACCTTGGGTAATAGTTTAGGAGAATGGACCGACGAATTAGACGGGGATCACATTACCAAATTTATGTCGGCAGGCCCTAAATATTATGGTTACCGGACGGCCAAAGGAACCGAGGTTCATAAAGTCAAAGGAATCACTCTCAACCATCGAACCTCCCAGATCGTGTCCCTAGAGACTTGAGAAAAAATGCTCTAAGGAGAAATAGAGGAAGTTACAGTCCCTTATCCCCACAAAATCCAGAGGACTCGTGATCATGAGGTCGTGAGCAAACCTTTAGAGAAAAAGTATTGAATTGTGTATGATAAGAGACAATTGTTACCCTCTTATAACACTTTACCTTCTGGTTATTGATATGTTGATATGTTTGACTTTTTGAATTAAAAAATGAATTGTTGTTTTATGTGTTGTTTTTTCTTCTCTATAAAAGGTATTCTAATTCAAAATCAAAGGTCATTTCTAATCATGGGGAGTCGCAAGGCAGACCAACCCATGCGTTATCCTCAGTATGCTCAGCTCTCAAAGAGAGATGGTACTTTTGAGCAGGAATGGCCAGAATTTCTCTCAGGAAAAATACCAGACCTAGCTCGAGCTGGGTTTTACTACAGGGGAGTAAAAGATAACGCTACCTGTTTTCATTGTGGAATGACTTTAGAGAATTGGGATCTTGAGGAGGATCCCTATGCAGAACATGCTTATTGGAACCCCAATTGTCCTTACATCAATCAGTATAAAGGACGAAGCTGGGTGATTGGTATATTTGTCAGGTATTTAGAACAACAGGGATATAAACCTTTAATTGAGATCAAACCTCTACTAAACCCAAAACCAGAGGTCCAGGCTCGAGGAAAATGTCACATTTGTTTAGACGAGGAATTACAAATCGCTTTTCTACCTTGTGGACACGTATGTTGCTGTGCTTTGTGTGCTCCTTCTTTTCATTTTTGCCCCATCTGTCGAGCCGAGATTCAACAGTCCAAACGCCTATTTCTGTGTTAACTATAAATAAAGGACAGAACCAAAATTTGGTGTTTTCTATTGTTAAGCAAGCTCCTCAGACCTAAATTTTTTTTACCACTCTCAGTGATAAAGAATGAGATTTTTGAATCATTACTAATTAAAAATTCTCTATTGGTTTTCTTCTGCAAGCTAAAAATAATTACACATGAGAGTCTGTATAAAAAGGAGACATCAAACCAACAGATCATTTCTGATCTGAGTGAGGGACAGAGCACGCATCATGAAATTTTTATTCTCAGAGTATCGTTGGAAAATAGTAGAACCTGAAGAGACTACTCAAAAAGGAGAATGGATGAGAAACAAAGAGAAATGTATTCAAGATTTCTTTGATAAGAATCCAGGACAAACAGGTCTCAATGAAATCTACCTGTATAAGAGATTCAAGTTACCGGACCGCCAAAGAAGCAAACACATGGTCTTAATAGGACCCAGATCACCTAAATATGGAGAATTCAAATGGAAAGTCAATTATATCTTGGCTCACCGAAGACAGGGACCCGAGAAGACCTGGATTCATGGGAAATGTATGGAAAAAGCCAGAGATTGTATAGAAGACTGTTTGATAGAAGTGGTCGTAAATGGATACGATATCATGGACTGTGCTTGTGAAACAGACTATTTGTACATGAGGAGATCGTTTCCCATACAAAAAGAACTGAACAAAAGTTTTGAATGTTTGTTATTATGATGTTCTTGTTGTTGTTGTTGTTATGAATAAAAATAAAAGAAACACACAAATTCTAGTGTTGTTAGTTATTTTTCCCTATATACACACAACTAAGCGCTCTATATACACACAACAGAGCGTTCTCTAAACACTAGGTTTGTAAGGATGACGTCACAATCACGGATTTGAATCGCTGCCAAGTATTACCTGTGTAGTTGTAGGTCTATCGTATATTTTTTGCACACGGCCCTTACAGATGATGCAACAGGTATAAAAAAAGATGATGCAACAGATATAAAAAGGTAGGTAAAAGTTGCACACGGCCCTTACAGATGATGCAACAGGTATAAAAAAAAAGATGATGCAACAGGTATACAAAAAAGATGATGCAACAGTAAAGGTATATAAAGTACTCATTGTACCCCATCATGACTTTTGTGTGGAGAATTATATACTGGTATTGGATTGATGTAGAAAAGACAATATGCTATTACTGCAATGAGAAGACGAAAGAGATAATGAAATATGTCGGCTACAACGATGCGGAAGAAGTTGTTGATTGGTACTGGGGATGTGGTAAATGTAGATAACCTATGCCACACTGGGTGGTAGAAGAACCCCCTTCTTTGGAAGATTGTGGTTGTAGCTGGTGCATTAAATATTTCATCTGGAAGAAGGGAATTGAGAACATACCTCTTCCCCGATGGGTGAAAATGACCAGGAACAGACCCTTGAAAGAATGTATGACCTGCTGCCTGGAAAAGACTCGAGGAAAATGGAAATGCGGACAATGCCGGCAATATCTGTGTTGTGAAAAGTGTGTGAAGAAACTCTTTGAGACTTCCTACAAGAAATGCCCCTTATGCCGATACATGGGACATTAAAATCATTTTGTATTTTTTACTTGAATAAAATCTTGTTTTTAAAATTCTTGTTGTTTTGTTGTTTTTTAAAAAAAAAAACGTAAAAAATAAAAAAAAAATAAAAAAAAAAAATAGAGGAGTGGGGTTTTATCAAGAGGTTTATCACAAACCCTCTCTCATTCTGAAAAGGACACTAAACAAGTCAGGCGTGTTTTTGTTTCCCAAAGATGCAGTATCGTTGGTATTGTGAGAGTCCCATTAGTAAGTGTATGTACATGCAAGGAGGGTGGATGAATAGTGAAATACGAGCCATCATGGATTTCTTTGAAAATCATCCAGGCTATTACCTGGACAATGAGTGGTTGGAAAAAAGAGTGAAAATCCCCCATCCTCTAACAGGATCTAGAGTGAGGGTGAAAATCAACCAACATTATCAGCAATTCAAATGGAATTGTCTGACACCCATCAACACCATTCAGAATGAAAGTTCAGGTACTCGGACATTGGAGATTGTCTGAAATATTATTTCAAGATGGAGAAAAAAGGACTGACGTTTCCACCTCATTATTGTCCTACAGAGTACGTGTATTGTCTCATCCCTTTTCCCAGATTAAAGACTCGATGGAGAAGAAAGGACTTTTGTTGACTCGAGTGATTGAGGACCGATCATCAGAAGACGAAGAAATAGAAGTGTAAATCATTGAATAAATTTTTGTTTTGTTTTTTCAAAAAAGCGTTGTTATAAATACAAAGGTCCTAAGGTCTAGGGTCTCAGTCTTAGATTGAACATGGCTGAGAGCAGTGGGTTTTACATGACTTTACCAAGTGATGGGTCTATGACCTCTTTTTCTAGCAATACGACTGCTCAATTTAAAACCTTATTACCAAAAACAGTGGATTTAACCGACGGAGAATGGGAGGTGGCTTTAACAGAAATGATCTATCCCAATTCATTGAAAAACATTACAGAAAAGGAGGCTTATTTTGACATCCTGGTTCCTCAGTCTTTTGCTCGCCATATCAAAGACCCCGATGTTTATGGGAGATTTAAAATGAAAACCTTAGACCCAATGCCATTACGCCAATGTCCTGTACTGCTCGATTGGGCCCATACTAAACGGCCTCAACTCATTGAACTAGATAGCAAGATGGAAATTAGACGAATTCACTTCAGACCCGGGCCTTACACTCACCCCAAGGCCTTAACAGAGGAAATAAGTCTAGGACTACGGAGATCATTGAGAAAAATATGGAAACCCTTGGTCATCCAGATGAAGAAAATTCTATGAAATTAGTATATTACGAGACCTATGATCGAGTGATGTATCAAATTAATGGAAAAATGCTTAGTCCCTTATGCATTCGTTTCCCCGAATCCTTAGCTTATAAGCTAGGCATGGACAGTCAGAAAGTCATTCTTCAGAACGATACAGAAAACATGACCAAATGGATCAACATTAGCTACTTGGGAAACAATACTGTGGATTTATATGAAAATCTGAAATCCATGTATGTCTATTGTGATCTCATTCAACCCCAGACGGTAGGATCCAATGCCTTGAAATTATTAAGAGTGGTGCCTTGTACATTTCATTTGGTGGACTCAAAACAAGCTGAATGGGAACCCATTCGAGCGGAATATTTGAAACTAAGTAAAAAACATTTCGATACCATTGAAATTCAAATCATGACTCCTTTAGGACAGCCCATGCCCTTTGTAAGTGGTAAATCAGTGGTGAAACTTCATTTCAGAAAAGTATACTGAGATGAATGTACCCTCATTGTGTTCCATCTTATTGGGCGTGATGGTTTGCCTGGTCTGTTGTCTGTATTGTATTCAGCCGTAAAGGTATAAAAGGAAGTCCCCAGAGGATATAAAGGTCAGTTGAACAAGAGACATGAACCATGCAGTATCATCCCGGATTACTGAGACAAAGAGGACACGGTTGGACTTATCATAAAGGTTTATTACGTCAAAATGCGGAGCAGTAGGTTCTATCATCTTTGGATTGGTGGGAGCCCTTTCCTTGGATTCTACAAATTTTTCACCCCTACTTCCTGCTACACAATTACTCAAATTGGGTAGGATTTTAAAAACTCACATGAAACCTCAAAAAGGAGGAATTTTTTTAAACTTCCTCTCTGGAGCGATTCCTAACTTACCCATACCGGGCACAGACTCAGGTTTGACACTCAACGACGCGGCCCAGTTAGCCATGGGGCGACAACAAGGTCGAGGATTTGTCAAAGATTTACTCCAACAAGGGGAAAACAAGCCATCATGGCCGGAGTGAAGATAGGCAAGGATGTGGTGGGAAAAAGAAGAACATCCGAAATGCTCTTTTAACCCACGGACTCAATGCGGCCAAAAATACAAGTCTATTTGCTTTCAATCGAGAAGTCTCTTTACCCTTTAGAAAGAAAAAGAAGAAGAAAGGACAAACAGGTCAAGGAAGAAGAAGAAGAAAAAGAAGAAAACAGACAGGGAGAGGAAGAGTCCTGTTAGCCCGAAGGGTTCTAAGAGAAAAAGGAAAAAAACAAGGAGGAATTCCTAAAAGAAAACGTCATTTAGATGTGTTTGACTGAGAGAGAGAGTATAAATAGGACAGTCCAGGGAACAGAAGGTTCATGTGTGAAACTCAATCCTAGTAGACACATCATGCTACAGCCCGATTCCTGTGAGTGTGGGATGAACAATTAACAATTGTTTCAAGTCCCTCCGACTAATATTGCTTTAGAAGACTCAAAATGGGAAGAATATTACCCCATTTCCAGTACTTTAGATTCCGACACCGCTCCCATCGAATTTGAAATTAAAGGACAAGGAGATCACTATCTGGATTTATCTCAAACTTATCTTCAAATGGTATGTAAATTTACCAAAGACGTTTGAAGTAATCTGACTGGGGCGAACAGCACTTCCAGTCCAGTGAATAATATCTTACATTCCATGTTTACGGAAATCGATGTCAGTCTGAATGGAAAAATAGTGACTCCGGGGACGGATACTTATCCTTACAAAGCTTATCTGGAGAAATTATTGTCTTACCGACCCAGAACTTTAAAGACACAGACGAGGGCCTGTAGTCTGTGGGAAAAAGATACGGCAGGACACATGGACGAAGTGGGGTTAGAGGCTCTTGGTGTAGCTCAAAATAAAACCTTTGATGTAACTCCAGCTG
>PRKT01000070.1:1128479-1156409 GCA_003671525.1 Saccostrea glomerata
GTGTATCCTGTAGATTTATTACCGGATCAATTAAGACCTGGAGAAAAAGCTGTCGTGGTCAATACGGATCCTCAAGATCGACCTGGAGAACATTGGGTGTGTCTATATGTGAGCAATCCCGTGGTGGAATATTTCGATTCTTATGGATTTCCTCCCTTACAAAAAGAAATTCAAGATTTTATCCAGCGTCATGCTCAGCAATGGACTTATAATCCGTATCGCTATCAAGACTGGAATACCGACGTGTGTGGACAATATTGCGTGTATTATTTACATCAAAGAGACAAGAAAAGAAAGAAAACCGACGAGTGGCTATTCCCCTTGACCAGAGTACGGCTTTACAAAGGGACAGATACGTGGCGAATTGGTTTGAAAACACATCATAAATTACCTACGGGTCATGGACAAAAGTGTCACTGTTTTTATCAAAATGTATTGTAAATGAGTTGTTGTTGTTTGTTGTTGTTGTTAATAAAGAATATAAAAAAAATCAAAATCTGTGTTCTTTGTCTTGTGTTATTGTTTTCAGTAAAAAATCCAGTTTGAACTGGCTAGGCTGGCTAGACTGTCTAGACTGTGAATGAAAGCGTGACGTCATAATAACATTCTTGAGTCGCTGCCAAGTATTACCTCTGTAGTCAGCATAAAACACGTAGGTCTATCGTATATTTTTTTGCACACGGTCCTTACAGATGATGCAACAAATATAAAAAAAGATGATGCAACAGGTATAAAAAGATGATGCAATTCAAGGTGGGGGTATAAAAACAAGGTGTTAAAGACGATCCTCCTCAGTTGGGGGCTGAGTTGTGGTTGAGTAAACGACAGTTTGGCAAGTGAATTCCTAGAATATTAGAAGAAGAAGAAGAAGAAGACATGGAGATGGATAAAGATAAATTTACTTTACTAGAAAAGAGAATGACGGAACCTATGGAGGGGGATCACGAAGCTCCTCAACAAAGAAGAATAGAGTTGAAAACCCTGGATCCGGAACCTAAGAATATTTACCCCTGCATGAGAAATTGATGGTTCCTAAATTTCCAGACAGATGTTACAGGATAGCCATTAATTGGACTTTCACCATTAAAGAGCCCAAAGAAGAGGAAGATATAGACATGTTTCTGAGCAACGAAGATGATTTCTTCTTCGGTTTCCAGTATTTGATTATAGAAAAGGAAAGACATCCCTGGACAGGAGAACTGCATCAAATCAGGGGATTCATTCAAATGAAGGAACCAGCAGGAGGCATGGATATGTGCAGAGTTCATATCACTGCTAATTTTGCCATGTCTCACCGTACCCCAGAACTGGAAAGTATGTTTTACAAGCAAGGAGGTGACTATGAAGAATATGGTGTTCTGAAACCTGAGGAGAGAAATAAGGAATTGGAGCCCAGAGATTGGATAGAATGGGAGATAGGAGCCTGGAAGAAACCTGAAGCTATTGCAGCCAGAGAAGCTATGAAGAAAAAGTTCTTAAAGAATGTGAGCTGGTCAAGATGTGAATAAATAAAAAAAAGATTGAACTGTTATTTATTGTTAGATCTCAATAAAAGAAAAAAAAATTGTGGGTTTTTGTCATTTTTAAAAATAGGTTATCTCCCTTTAACCATAGATTTTTTTTTCAAAACAAAATGGTAAGGGTTTTAAAGATGGGGGGGGGGGAATAGATACAATAAAAAAAGTATAAAATAGTAAACATGGTACAAAACACACCTCAGTTGTGGACTGGCTTCATTATGGGTAACACCTCCAGTAAAAAAAAAGAGTCAGAACACTAGATTAGAGGAAACTGAATGGTAATTTATACAGGAGGGAGGAAAAGATACCATACCACCTCCCTTGATGGTAGAACATCCTGTAGAATTTATACCACCTCCCTTGATGGAAGAACATCCTGTAGAATGTATACCTCAGGAGGAAAAAGAAAACATAAGAGCAAACAAACTCTTGGAGGATATTAAGGCTCATTATAAGAATAAACAGAAAGAAAATACAGGCAATGGTTATATTGCTTACTTAAAACAAGACAGAGGTAGAATAGCCAATAACTGAATATTTATTTTAACTGGGTGCCGACAGGAAGATATAGATCAAATCATTGGAAGTGATTTTCAATACTTGATCTTACAAAAAGAAATGCATCCAGAAACTGGAAAACTTCATCATGTGAGAGGATTCATTCAAATGAAAAACAGGGTTCAAGCGAGATACATGTACAGAAAGATTCATATATTAACCTGTTTTGAGATGTCTCACAGCACCCCAGAATTGGAAAGAACCTTTTATAGACAAGGTGACTATGAAGAATATGGAGTTTTAAAACCTGATGTGAGAAACAAAGAATTAGTTCCAAGAGATTTTAGATTTACCTGAATAAAAAAAAATATTTGAAATCTTGTTTTGTTGTGTTGTTGTTGTTGTTCTATAAAAACAAGGGTGTTTTAAAAAATAGATTCATTTTACATCATGAGTCTCCAGGAGATACAAGGTGATTTACTCAATTGTGAGGTAGAAGTTATTGTTCATCAATGTAATTGTTTAACTGTAAAAGCTCATGGATTGAGTCAAAGTATGGTAGAGAAATTCCCACAAGCTAATCTCTATGCCACTCGCAGACCTCTAGGGACTAGAAATTTAGCTGTAGAAGAAGATAGAGGAATTTCAGGCACTATCAAGGTGTTTACCTCACAAACCCCTGTGGTCATTTGTTTACTAGCTCAATGGGATTATGGAAAAGCAAGTCATCGACCTAAAAGAATTTCCACTTATCAGGATGCAGCACAAAACAGAGAGCAATGGTTTCTAACTTGTTTACAAGAAATGGGGGAAAGTTAACCTTACCAGACTTATGCTTTTCCTCACAAGATTGCCTGTGGACTAGCAGGAGGAAATTGGATTCATTATAGACATTATATTGAACAATTTGTACACACTTATGAAAAACATGTGTACATTCTTCATCATCATTAATTGTGTTTTCATGTGATGTAAAATAAATAAAAAAAAGTACCTTTTATCTGTCATACTCTAAAGTCTGTTTAAACAGGAGAGAAGGTCCACCGCAGTCCCCATGCACTCATAATCAGATCTCGGGGGCAGTAGAAACACTCAAGTAGTTTTCTTTCCCCTGTGATATAATGTCAATATTTAATGGTAAATTCAGAAATTCATCAGCACTTAAATATAAAAACCTGGTATCTTTATGGTATTGATTTCCATTATCAGATTTATTTTTGTTTTTTGTTTATGTTAAGTTGATTCACTGTGTATTTCCAAAGGAAGACCAGCAGCCAGTCTTCACTTCATAGAGAATGGATTATAGATGGTTAGGAACAAAACATATCTTCCAGGTTGAGGACTGTAAAGAAAATAAAACCCATTTTGTTATTATGACTTAAATTACATCAAACATTGTCTCTTTTAAAATGTAATGCAAAATAATATCTATTATATATATGGATACCTATTCTCTAATCAATCATATTAAATGTCATTCGTAAAATGTATCTTTTAAGATTTATTTAGGATCGACTTTAAATGATGACATGAATAGCACGCCATACTTTAACCACATGTCAAAACATTATCTCAAATTACGCAGAACTGGGTTATTTAGCATAGCTGACATTAAACATATAGGTGAGTGATAATATAATCACAATCATAAACAATGTAAAACAACTTTTAACGACCTACACGGTGGATTACAATCCTTTCTCACTGGGGTAAAATCTTGCCGAGATTTTCCATGAACGCCGAACCCGAACCCGACTGTATAAAGATGAAGTCATACAATAACATAACACTGATGTAGTATTACATGATTTTTATTTTATTTCTTAAAAACTAACAAAGCTTCTAACTGTCGAATTCTCCTCCGAAAGCATATTCGATCCGCTACTAATCGCATCCAGGGACTTCTCCGGTCTTCGGGGGGTAATTCGTAGATTTGATTGAGGCTGGTATTAAAATCCACTGATTTCCTAGCCTGTGTGAAATTTCTAGGTATTTCATTCCGTATTGAATACATACTTTCTCCATTGCATCTATGTCCTGCCACAGTAAAATCACTTTGGCCGCTTGGGGATGGGTCAGGAAACTGTAAAGGTTTCCGAAATAACGGGTCAGGTTCAGTCCGTACCATTTCTGGGGCAGAATTGTTTTCATATGTCGACATCGAAAATGTATGGTAGCTAGTCTCCCCATGGTCGTCGCATGATGTGATAAGGCTAGGCATTGTAACCATAAATCCTGAGGGGTTTCCATGATAGTGGTCGCTTCCTGAAATACTTGTTCTGCCTCCGGGGATAGAGCTTTTTGGTGGTTCTGTGCCCATCGTACTAAACAATCATATTCATCTAATATCAGACAGTGAGTGTGTATCAGGGTTGACATGATAGTCGATTGTGAAAAAAGGACTAGACTTTTCTTCTCATTTATATCCCCGTAGAAAACGTAGGTAAATCGTATATTTTTTGCACACGGCCCTTACAGATGATGCAACAGGTATAAAAAAAGATGATGCAACAGATATAAAAAGGTAGGTAAAAGGTGCATACGGCCCTTACAGATGATGCAACAGGTATAAAAAAAAAAGATGATGCAACATGTAAAGGTATTTAAAGCGGAGCTGGGATTTGACGATCAGTCTTGGTTGGCACTTCGAACTTGACAGACGTGAAAATTATGGCAGAAGCAATGATGAATACCCTACACAACCCAAGCTTTGTGATACCTGAAGGGTATGTAGGAGCCCCCATGCCAGAGTCACAGGATGCAGTGGGATTAGATTTGGGCATGTATAATCTTCCAGCATATGTGAATAAAGAAGATATGGACATGATGAATACAACTCTGGCTGGGATTGTTAACATGCTGTTTGGTCTTGATAACAAGGTGAGTGATCTTGACAACAAGCTGAATTATATTGCTGAGAAGGTGCGTGATCATGACAACAAGCTGACTGATCTGAAAAGTTACGTCACTAAAATGAAAGGAGAAAAGCACTTACCAGAAAAAAGAAGGACAAGGGGGATCAGGAGAGACTAAGAAAACCAGACAGACGGATCCATGCTACATCTGCAAAGAGTTAGGACATTGGGCCCCAGATTGTCCCCGAAAAAACAGGATTCGTGCTACAAGTGCGGGAAATCTGGTCATTGGGCTAATCTGTGTACAGAGGATGAGGATCACCAATTAGTAAAAGAAATACAAACTAGAGCCGAGCTCGTTGCAAGGCAACGAGTAGGTCTTCCGTCCTGTTTGACCGGAAGTAACTTTCATTTAAAAAAAAATAGTAATGAAGTCCAAAAATGGGTTAATCCTCCAAATCTATGTTAAGTATAGCAAAATTAAGCCATTCTTTGGTACTTCCGGTTTGACCGGAAGTGACGACGATGGACGGAAAATTAATATTTAAGCTTCTAGTGAGACATGTTACGTTGGAAACGGAAGACCTTAAAAATGGAGAAAAAGCCTCAGGAACCCAAGGGAAACTACCCCTGATGACAGAAAAGGCACAGAAGAAGAAAAAGTAAATGGTTGTTGTATTTTCATTCTGAATAAAAATCTGTGTTCTTTGTTTTGTCTTGTGTGTTATTTGTTATTGTTTTGAGGAAATCCAGTTTGAACCGGTTAGGCTAGGCTGGCTAGACTGTGAATGAAAGCGTGACGTCATAATCAAATTCTTGAGTCGCTGACGAAATCGTAGTAGCAGCGTATAGTATATAATGTAAACACAGTGTGAAACACCCCGTATTTAGGGGCTATGTAATGAGTTGAAACCCACCTTAGCCCCCTAGGGTTAGGGGTTAGGGTTAGGGCTGTACTGAGTTGACCGGACTATCCCCCAGACCCCCAATCTGCAGTCCCTTGACCCGGCTATCCCCCAGATCGACCCCCAATCTGCACTCGCTTGACCCGGCTATCCCCCCCAGCCCCAAAAGTGCACTCAGTTGACCCGGCCGGCCAGGCGGTTTATACTACTAATACGCTTTACATATGAGAACTTTTAAATTCGTTAGTTAATATTTTTGAAGCAAAAGCAATATTCCAATTTGATTTTTTTAAATGTGTATTTGTAGATTAATAGCAAAGTTATCGACCCCTGTCTGAAAGACGCGCGGGGACGTGATTTATTGAGAAAGGGGGAGGGGATAATTTTCCGCTATGAAATCAAAACTGGTTGTACAAAAATTATATAAAAAATTAAGAAGATTATTTTTACTACCAGCTACCTAAAGAATTTTTTTTTTCCAAAATTAAACGACAGGTTTTCTTCACAAAAAATTTTTCAATTTAAAAAACACACAATTTTCAAGGCTTAGAGAATTAATAGTTTTTCAGTTTAAGGTCTTTAAAAATTGTTTTGATGATATGTATTTCAAAAAGATGACTCTGTATTTGTGTTAAATGGTTAAAGGAATAAGTCAATGAAATTTGACATTGAAATCTAACCTGGCTTTTTCGAAAATCAAGGTTTAAGTAGTTCATTGATTAAAATTTTCTCTCCTAGTAAACAACTAATGTGGGGTAACTTTTGGAAGTTCCTGTCCAAAAACCACTCGAACAATTTTGTCCAAAATGTGCATACATGCAGTAGATATAGTCATGTACTAAATATACAAAAATAACGAAAATTAAACGACAGGAATTGTTGGGAGTAGGTGTGTTGTTCATCCTTAACAGTTATGAAATTATCAAAGAATACAAACAATGATCGTATAGTGGTTAAGAACAAAGAATCTATCGCAGATCGCCGTAGATAGTATTTATAATGTACAATACATAATAGTCATTTGCATATACGATAAACAAGTTACTCAATAGATGGGTCTAAATCCTGGAATTTTGACAAAGCAATTTATAATCTAAACATAAGTTTTTGTAAACTGGTGGTCAGTGTCCTTGTATTAGGCAAAAGTGGGTATAACTTTAATATAAACTTTAATAATGTTCAGCTATTGTTCCAGTATTGATGTCCGAAAATAGATAAACATCCTGGTATGGTATATAGTCTTTAATCCGATTAACTTGTTTGTTTACTTTTACGGAAAATTCTTACACTTCTGCATCCTTCTTGAATTAGAGGTCAATGCACTCGATAATAAGTACATTGTAAATAATTGATAATGTTTATTTTACTAATTAAAATATTTGTCTCAAACCCTATAGGTTTACACTCCTCATAATCCGCTGCACAGAATTTCGTCAAACTTTGCAGGTATTTAGGACACAATGTGTAGATGTGCATATTACCAGGAAATTCCGATTCCATTTTTTCCGGGAATTTCCGCACTTTTTAACTTGGGCATTTGGCCATACCTTGAATATAGTGATGAACAGTTTGTCAGCGCAACTCCTTATAAACCGCTGCACAGAATTTCCTCAACCTTTGCAGGTATTTAGGACACAATGTGTAGATGTGCATATTACCAGGAAATTCCGATTCCATTATTTTTTCCGGGAATCTACGCACTTTTTAACTTAGGCATTTGGTCATACCTTGAATATAGAGATGAACAGTTTGTCAGCGCAACTCCTCATAAACCGCTGCACAGAATTTCGTCAAACTTTGCAGGTATGTAGGACACAATGTGTAGATGTGCATATTACCAGGAAATTTCGATTCCATTATTTTTTCCGGGAATTTCCGCACTTTTTACTTTAGGCATTTGGCCATACCTTTTATATAGAGATGAACAGTTTGTCAGCGCAACTCTTCATAATCCGCTGCACAGAATTTCGTCAAACTTTGCAGGTATTTAGGACACAATGTGTAGATGTGCATATTACTAGGAAGTACTGATTCCTTTATTTTTTCTTAGAATTTCCACACTTTTCAACTTAGATTTTTGGCCATACCTTGAATATAGAGATGAACATTTTGTCAGCGCATCTCCTCGTAAACCGCTGCACAGATTTTCGTCAAACTTTGGAGATATTTAGGACACAGTGTGAAGATGTGCATATTACCAGGAAATTCCAATTCCTTTATTTTTCAGGGAATTTTGGCACTTTTCAAATTAGGTTTTTGGCCATACCTTTTATATAGAGATAAACAGTTTGTCAGCGCAATTCCTCATAAACCGCTGCACAGAATTTCGTCAAACTTTGCAGGTATTTAGGACACGATGTGTAGATGTGCATATTACCAGGAAATTCCGATTCCTTTTTTTCCCCCGGGAATTTCGGCATTTTACAACTTAGATTTTTGGGGATATCTTGAATATAGTGATGAACAGTTTGTCAGTGCAACTCCTCATAAACCGCTGCACATTATTTCATCAAACTTTGCAGGAATTTAGGACACGATGTGTAGATGTGCATATTACCAGGAAATTCTGATTTTTCATTTTTCCGGGATTTTCAGCACTTTGAGTTTTGGGGGAGCGTGGGGTATGTGAGCTTGCTCACTTTTTCTTTCATTTGCATTATGATTAGTATAAAAGAAACCATTTATTAATAAGATATTTTTATGTAAGCTTATGCACGTATGCATAATTTCGTGAGAATTTATCAAATATATCCAATTTTTTAGATTTCAGTTTCAATTTTTTTATACCCCATGCAACTAGTTGCGTGAGGTATAATGTTTTTGACCCATCCGTCAGAGTGTCAGTCAGTCAGTCAGTGAGTCAGTCAGTCCTCTGTTTTTTGTCAGCGCAACTCCTCATAAACCACTGCACAGAATTTCGTCAAACTTTGCAGGTATTTAGGACACAATGTGTAGATGCGCATATTACCAGGAAATTCCGATTCCATTATTTTTTCCGGGAATTTCCGCACTAAAAACTTTTTTGGCCATACCTTTTATATAGAGATGAACAGTTTGTCAGCGCAATTCCTCATAAACCGCTGCATAGATTTTCGTCAAACTTTGCAGGTATGTAGGACACAAAGTGTAGATGTTACCAGGAAATTTTGATTCCTTTATTTTTTCCGGGAATTTCCGCACTAAAAACTTAGGTTTTTGGCCATACATTTTATATAGAGATGTACAGTTTGTCAAGGCCAACTCCTCATAAACCGCTGCACAAAATTTTGTCAAACTTTGCAGGTATTTAGGACACAATGTGTAGATGTGCATATTACCAGGAAATTTTGATTCCTTTATTTTTTCCGGGAATTTCCGCACTAAAAACTTAGGTTTTTAGCCATACATTTTATATAGAGATGAACAGTTTGTCAGCGCAACTCCTCATAAACCACTGCTCAGAATTTCGTCAAACTTTGCAGATATTTTGAACACAGTGTGTAGATGTGCATATTACCAAGAAATTCCGATTCCTTTATTTTTCAGGGAATTTTGGCACTTTTTAAATTAGATTTTTGGCCATACCTTGAATATAAAGATGAACATTTTGTCAGTGCGACCCCTCATAAACTGCTACACAGAACTTCGTCAGACTTGGCAGATATTTTGGACACAATGTATAGATGTGCATTTTACCAGGAAATTCCGAATCCTTTATTTTTCTGGGAATTTCGGCACTTTACAACTTAGATTTTTGGGGATATCTTGAATATAGTGATGAACAGTTTGTCTGCGCAACTCCTCAGAAACCGCTGCACAGAATTTCATCAAACTTAGCAGATATTTAGGACACAATGTGTAGATGCATATTACCGGAAAATTCCGATTCTTTCATTTTTTCCGGGATTTTCAGCACTTTGAGTTTTGGGGGAGCGTGGGGTATGTGAGCTTGCTCACTTTTTCTTTCATAAAGAAAATATATTCAAGATATTCTCATTTTTCATACACTTATGCAAATTGTCATATTGCTCTTCTTATATACATTCGGCGGAGCATTCATATCCTATGGACATATTTCTAGCTAAATCATTGTGTTGGACCTAATACATTATTTCGACTCGATTTTAGGTTCGAAAAAATAAGGCTGATCATATCCAGTAAGAAACCCACAAATTGGGATTACTTTAGCCAGTGTATGTTATGACCTTGGTCATTAGGACAAGTCAAGGTCACCGATAGAGAAGCTGTTAATTCGCTACCTTATTTCTACTAGTGAAAAATTGCTGATATAATGCAAGGTTGGACATGACTTTGACTCAAGTTCAAGGTCACTAAAGATGAGATGTTTTTGACTGGATGTTAGGACTAAAAGAATATCTAAAGGAACTTTTCAAGTCGGTAACAAACGGATTGGGTTTTATAAGCAGTTTTTATGGCTTTACGCAAGGTCATTTGGAGAGTTCAAGGTCACATAAATTCCTTTAGAGTCTTTTATCTAGCGAAACATTGTAAATTGCATCCACTTAAAGGATTGCTTACATGCTTAACTTTAGAATGTTGCTTTACATAGACTCAAGGTCGCTTCCATCCCTCGAAGGGACGTGGAGACCGGTCCTTTGGATAAGACCGTTTAAACCGATGTCCCATGTCGCAGTAGGATCTGGCATGAAAAGGATCCCCCACTGCTCAGCTTTAAATTAAAGATGAAATACAAACATACTTTATCAGTAATTAAGCAATCTGAACTTTGAATTAAGAATGTTTTGATTTCTCTAAAATACCTTTCATCAACTTATTATATATATATATATATATATATATATATATATATATATATATATATATATATATATATATATATATATATATATATATATATATATATATATTTTATTTTATATACAGTTGTGGTCCTACTCTCAAGAATTTGGCCCTGTCAAGGTGTAGTGGCATTACTGACCGAGGAGTCATTTCTATTGCTGACAGCTGCAGGTACGTGTTCCATGCATGTAAATGTCTGTTTGAAAATTCATTGAACCATTAAATACACGTGTGACATCATTTATTCTTTTCCATTTTAAAATATGAATTTCAGTATAAATAAACCGGTAGTTTCAGTAGCAGATATCATAAGCTTTTTAGTTTTCACATAAATTCTGCTTTGTTCTTCAAGTGCAACACCGGCACATATCATGATATAACGTAGGATGAGAGTACACCATTCATTTGATGTAATGGTAACTGAATTTGAACTGAATAAAAAAAATCAATGAGAGGTCTTTCAAATACATTTCAAAGGCCTTTCAATATCTTTCAGATTTTATGCCCTGCCATTAATATATCTGGACATATATTGTTTGTCATGCCCATCTTCAATTCTTCCATCACACGTATTGTATTAAATACCTATATATACCTTTTATACCTGTCAACATACAGGGGGAAACTTAGCTAAATATATCTTTTCAAAATGCCGACAAATTTAATTTAAAGGGACATGGAAACAGTTTCAACTGAATTTTTTCAACCAATTTAAATTTTTATAATTCCTAATTAAGCCATCATCTAATGATTAGCAAAAATTTGAACATCATTTGTTGATTAACAACAACATACAGATATCAAAGTTCTTCAAACATATAGAAAATATCGTATTTATAACAAAATGAAATTCAACGAATCACTAGAAGCTGACTAATTGTAATCAGAATTGACTTCTTTATTGAAATTTTCTGCTTTGAACAAACATACATTAGTATATTAATCTGTGTAAACAAAAACAAGACACGGAACCTAACCTGTTTACATAACAAAGATTTGGAGCTCTTAATTTGTTTTGTATCTCGACAACTGACTATTAAATTTTTTTTACGATCATTAGAAATGCCCAATAAATTAGTTAAATATTTGTAAAAATTTTAAAAAAAACAACTATTTTTTTGGCTGAAACTGTGTCCATATCCCTTTAATATACACATAAAAATTATTTATTATCCTTTGTGTACCCAGTAAATTGAAACAGAGCATTCGAAGCATAAAAGACAATAATATAGTACAACAAATATAAAAATATAGTGTCTAAAATGTAAAGAGAAGATTTCAATGAACACCCATAGTATATGATGCATAACCTAGTACAACAGTCTACGACTCTAGAGTAGATGCACTAACCACTGCACTAATGACTACTTAATGCTTGAAAAATAATTGATAAGAAAATAAGAAATGAATTAGATATTAATCAAAGTTTTACTAGTATAACCTGGGTTTAAGCAGTTTACGCTTTTTAATAAACTGCATCGCGGGTTGTAAGGTGTCTGTCTGTATGTCTGTTTGTCTGTAAACAATTTTTCAAAATGCTACTTCTCCTACAGTTTAGGTCTGATTTCAATACATGAATTTCTTTACACACAAGTAGAGTACATTAAGATACATAATTCTGTATAATCGTTTTGATTTTGATGAACGGTGTTGCTGTGATTACTAAAAAAGAAATTCCAAAATACTACTACTCCTACAGTTTAAGTCTGATTTCAATATAATTTGGCACACAAGTAGACTACACTAGATACATTATTTTATTTCTCGGATGTTGACTTTGATAAACGGTGTTGCCTCTTTGTTACTAAAAAGATATTTACTATAAAAATTTCCAAAGTGCTACTCGTCCTCCAGTTTTAGGTTTAATTGCAATAAATCTTGCCAAGAAAAAGACTAAATCACTGATCTTTTTTTTTTAATTTTTGCTATTGCAAAATGTCAAGATAAAATGCTACTTTTCTCTTTGTTCGATATAAGTATAAACCATTAAAGCTACAGTCTCATCAGAGACTTCTGTTTTTTTATATCCCAACAATCAAATTGATGAGTATTATGTCTTCATTACGAATATGCAGGATACTCATCAGTGTTGTTTTAGACATCATGATAAGTGTTGTCATGCTTTGTTAGGCAGTGTCATTGCTCAACTGCACTTGCATTACAGATTGGGTAATTTTGTCATAACCAGTTGAAAAATTATGAAGTACTTTGTAACATGTTATGTTCATTTGTTTTGCTAATATGAATCGCTTTTTGTGCGTTTATGTATGTATTCGCTTTGTCTAATTAAATCGTAATTTTGATTATCGTTCATGGCTGTCGTTCTTGTCAACGTGCCTGGGGATTTTATATGCACGTTGCATTAATTACCCACCACGTGAAACACCATTCGTTCAAACTAACAGTTTTAGTCTTGGCGATGCAATCAAACATGGGAAATGGAGAAAAAATATTTTTCTACTCCATGCACACTTATTTGTTGATGATAGCTAAACAATATCTGACGGGGTATCATTCGTCAAGACACTGCATTATTCATGTATCAATAATCGATTACACGCACGCCTTTACATGTAAAATCGAGTTCTAACTTAATTTATAGGGTAACAGCTGCATAAATGATGCTTATACTACATTCTTCTTATTTGTATCACAGATATCTAAATTTTTTTTTTTCCATTGACAGGAATTTAGAGGTCCTTGACATAAGTGGGCTACCTGAGATAACAAGGACGTTCCTTACACGAGTTCCAACGAATATGCCAAAACTCCGCCGCCTTAACCTACAGCAGTGCTATAAGGTAAGGGCTTAAAGTGTGGCAGCTTTGCTATAGTGCTTGAGCTGCCAGTTTTACTAGAATGCAACAGGACAAGGGCTGATAGTGTTACAATAGTATAATACGGTAAGGACTGAAAGTGTTACCGAGTATAAGATCTAAGGAAGCATAGTAATTAGTTCCGTTTTGACACTTAATTCTTGTAAATTTTACACTTAAATCTGTATAATTTATTTACAAATTAATACCGGGTATTCAATTATACTTACTTGAAGTGTAAAATTTGCATTTTTTGTTAATTATACACTTATCTGTATAATTTACATTTTAATGTGTACTAATGAAATGTTTATATAATGGCGTTATATTTTATGAGATATGAAAATGAGTACAACTTTAGATTTTGAAGTCTAGCTAAAAAAAGGGAAGGGATACCAAAGACGTGCCGAATACGCCAATGGATCAGAGCTATGCATGAGGGAGAATCCTAAATGTTTAATTTTCTAAGTTTTACCACAGCAATTAAATGAATATTCCCTATTTTCAAGCTTGTCCTGTAGTTTTTGGCTACTGGGCTGTAGAAACCTTGGACAACTAACAGTCCACCAGCAGAGGCCTCGTTCATAATGTACATTTTATACTGTTACAACCTTGATGTCTCCTCATTGATGCTCATTTAAAACATTAGAAATTCGAAATATTAAATTGAACGAACTTTTGTATAAAATATATGAAGAGTGAATACCACTGAAATTAATTTGATTTTATGCCCAATCCATTGTTTGCTTATAGTTTCTTTTCTAAGGAAGAAACTCTTCGAAATTATATGTCAGTTTTAAATATTTTTAATTAAAACCAAACAACCAAAATGAATTTGATTTACCATATGTATATTCGATTCCAAAACTTCTTAAAAATCCTTACAAAGATACATAGCGGGCTCCAGTTAATGTTCACCCAAGCATCTTTCTTTACTCCGCTCTAAGATATTAACAGTCCTGGGTATTTGGGTTGACGACGGTTACAAACGGGTCGTTGAAATGGCAATTTTGAGTGTTGAGGTATGGCTTCCTCACTGTGATCCTCTTGAGCAGAAATTATATCTGTAAAGAAATATTCGGTTGGCGCAATAACAATTCTGGGTGGTAAGGATAAAAGCAGAATCTGTTGATGGTTCTTGCAATGCTGTCATCATATCACGGTTTTTGTAGGCACTCTCCTAGTGACCTTCAGCTTCTTTGGAATCATTCAACGCACATTGAAAAGATGATTTGGACAGGGATATCTTACAAGGGACACGATAACACTCCACTATTTTAACTTTGTAAGAACAAGGAAGTAATTGTCGTCCAGAGAATTTCTTAATATAACACCATTCTCCGTCAATCGCTGTGATTGTGTAGCGGCTCCGAGCTTTAGACTTGTCATGATCGCAATAAAGGAAAACTAGATCAACTTGGACTGACTCCTGATATTGGGTCTTGTTGCTTTCCCATTTGGATAAAACAACTGAAGGGTGGTTAGTTTCTCGAAGGGTTATAATGGTATGGAGATCATTACAGGAATCTGTTCGTTAGTGTACTCACTTCGCTGAGTCCTCATTTCAGGTGCTGCCGGTCCAGTAATTTTGATCCGAGATGGCGACAGCTATTGTCAGGGCATAAAAATGTCGTTTCGTGACAAGTTGCATCTGATTACTAGTAGGATGATCAAGCATGACATGTAGTGCAGTCAGTAGTCCCTCCAACAAAGATTAATTTTGTGGTAGCTTAAAAAAGTTAGGACGACGTAGGACTAAAAGATCATCTCTAGCAATGCTTGCAAGAATAAAGTTATTTACATTTGACAACTCTTATGTTGGTTATTTTTCTAGATGGACGAGTTCCTCGTTTGCGGTGCGCACGAGTCATTCGCAGATCAGCACACTCTGACTGAAGAGCCAAGCTGAGTGTGTTGTGATTTTTATTTGTATATACATCTCAATAAATTTAACTATTATTTATCAGTCATTGGTGCTAAGAATTTTTATAATTCTTATTGTTTCACCTAGTGCTTCCAGCCTCAAAATCTCTGTCCTAATGAGATTGACTTTGCTATCAAATTCACCTTGTAAGCTCACATATCATACAAAGGAGTCTTCTGTTGAACGATGAAACTGCAGATCTGGCACCAACGTTCAGAACACTCTGGGGCGTTACGACTTGCAAAATCAGAGGGGACATTTGGTGACTCGGCAAGGTTTTAGATAGAAGTGTGGTAACGACTAACTGCAGACAGAAAGGACATGACTCTTAGACTTGGCGAGAACTTGCCCCGGCGATATTTTTTTCCCCCGCTTGAAAAGTGGGGGATATTAATTTGGGTCTGTCCGTCCGTCCTTCTTTCTTTCTGTCTGTAACGCTTTCGTTTCCACACGATATCTAGAGAACCCTTTGAGCTTTCGCAATGAAATTTTGCATAGCAACTCCCTATGGACTAAAAAAGAACGCTATTGATTTTGAGGTCAAAAGGTCAAAGGTCAAGGTCATAAATTTGCAAATTCTGTCTGTTATAACACTTTTGTTTCCGCGCGATATCTCGAGAATTCTTTGGACTTTGGCAATGAAATTATACATAACAATTCCCTGTGGCCGAAGGAAGACCCCTACTGATTTTGAGGTCAAAAGGTCAAAGTTCAAGGTCGGTAATTTATACATTCTGTCTGTATGAAACACTATCATTTCTGGGCGATATTTGAAGAAGATTTTGAGCTTTTGCAATGTAATTTTACACCAAAACTCCCTAGGACCTCTTTCACCCCTCTCAAAGTGTCCCACCCCGTTTGTTTTATTAGTATTACATGTCTTTTTTAGCACAGGGGCATGAGGAGAGTTAATATGTATAAAACAGGTTCTCGGTGGACTTTATATTCTTATTACATCTATTAGATCAGTTTAATAAAGATTGAATTAGACAACATGCATTGTGTAAAATTTTGACAATATCTAACGTGAATATATACATGTATGTGACTTAACCTTTGCATATTTTTTTTTTATAATTTCCATTAGTTTAAAGCGGATCCGTGGTCTAGTGGTATGTCTCTCGCTTCACATGTCAGAGGGCCTGGGTTCGCCTCCGGGGCGATCTAAGTATTTTTTTTTCGAAATACTTTTTTTTTTACTAAATGATAGTATTCATGTGAAATGAAAAATTTATGAGGTCTGGCTTGTACAAACTCATAAAATCATCATTACAGTGTGATAGATATTCCCTATAAAAAGAATCTTCTATACACAAAATAAAGAATAAGCAATCAAACCTTTATATTCATATTGGCAAATTTTATTTGCTTCAGTATACATGTAAACATTTAATAATTCTACAAATTCAGTCAAGGGGATCCGACCCCCCCCCCCCCGAACTGCGCATGGTTTACTTTTTCCCTAAGCGGGGGACACAAATTCTCTGAATTAGCTTGTTGTAAAAGCTTCTACGCACGCTTAGCTGTCGATGAGTGCATGCGTCTATTTTGTTAACTGGATTATAAAGAGACTAAAATGTTCAATAGCTGCAGAAATACGCAATGCTTTAATTTCACATGGAAGACATGGTACTTGATACTTTTTGTCCCCCGCTTGAAAAGTGGGGGATATTAATTTGGGTCTGTCCGTCCGTCCGTCTTTCTGTCTGTCTGTCACGCTTTCGTTTCCACACGATATCTCAAGAACCCTTTGAGCTTTTGCAATGAAATTTTGCATAGCAACTCCCTGAGGCCTAAGGAAGATCCCATGTGATTTTCAGATCAAAAGGTCAAAGGTCAAGGTCATAAATTTGCAAATTCTGTCTGTTATAACACTTTCGTTTCCGCGCGATATCTCGACAACCCTTTTAGCTTTTGCAATGAAATTTTACATAACAACTCCCTGTGGCCAAAGGAAGACCCGTATTGATTTTGAGGTCAAAAGGTCAAAGTTCAAGGTCGGTAATTTATACATTCTGTCTGTATGAAACACTATCATTTTCGGGCGATATTTCAAGAAGATTTTGAGCTTTTGCAATGTAATTTTATATCAAAACTCCCTAGGACCTCTCTCACCCCTCTCAAAGTGTCCCGCCGCGTTTGTTTTATTAGTATTTATTACATGTCGCTATTTTTAGCACAGGGGCATGAGGAGAGTCATTAAGTATAAAACAGGTTCTCGGTGGACTTAATATTCTTATTACATCTATTAGAACTGTTTAATAAACGTTTATTACACAACATGCATTGTGTAAAATTTTGACAATATCGAACGTGAATATGTACATGTATGTGACTTCATATTTGCATATTATTCTCGCTGAGTAACAGAGGCTCCGTGGTCTAGTGGTATGTCTCTCGCTTCACATGTCAGAGGGCCTGGGTTCGCCCTCGGGGCGATCTAAGTATTTTTTTTTTGAAATACTTTTTTTTAACTAAATGATAGAATTCATGTGAATGAAAAAAATTATGAGGTCTGGCTTGTACAAACTCCTAAAATCAACATTACAGTGTGATAAATATTCCATATAAAAAAAATCTTCTATACACATAATAAAGAATAAGCAATAAAATCTTTATATCCATAATGGTATATTTTATTTGTATCAGTATACATGCATGTATACATTTAATAGTTCTACAAATTCAGTGAGGGGAATCCAACTCCCCCCCCCCCCTCCCCCTGAACTGCGCATGTTTTACTTTTTCCTTAAGCGGGGGACACAAATTCTCTGAATTAGCTTGTTCAATTTAGCACTAAAGAATCCAGCAAGATCCAATTTTCCATTGCGCATAGCATACACAGTGGTACCTCTTTTACTAACTGAGCCATCAGTAACAATCTCAAGTTCATCAGGTGATATAGGAAAGATAATTGTCTTGTTCGAGAAGAGTTTCTCCTGAGCATTGGTAAAATGTTCCCGCAATTCATCTGTCCGCGGCACTTTGTCTTTTGACTACATTCTTCCTACATTCTTCCTATTTAGTTGCCCCGTGGGGACCCGGGTTAGAATAGGTCCTCAGTACCCCCTTGCTTGTCGTAAAAGGCGACTAAATGGGGCGGTCCTTCGGATGAGACCGTATAAACCGAGGTCCCGTGTCACAGCAGGTGTGGCACGATAAAGATCCCTCCCTGCTCAAAGGCCGTAAGTGCCGAGCATAGGCCTAAATTTGCAGCCCTTCACCGGCAATGGTGACGTCTCCATATCAGTGAAATATTCTGGAGAGGGACGTTAAACAGTATGCAACCAATTAATCCTATTGAGTTTTCCAATAGAGTAAGAATGTCTGAACAATTTAGAATCACCCGACCAAAAAAGTTGTACGCTCTGACAAGTGATCTGATGCATTTTACTGTCCCAGGAACACTGCACGAAGATAAGGTGGACAACTTGTGTTTGCTGGAAGGTATCAACCCTGCTGTCCAGTTCCATTCGAGTATTGAGGTTAATTGAGCGAGGGCATACGATGGTTTTTGTTTGAGTTAAATAAAGTCCACTTTGTGCAAGGCGCTTGAGTACACATTCCCAGTTATGAAGTAATTAAGGTCTTCCGTTTCCAACGGAAGACCTTCTACTGATTCTGTTGGTAAAGATTATTATTCTTTTTTTTAAGGTCTTCCGTTTCTAACGGAAGACCTTCTACTGATTCTGATGGTAAAGATTATTAAGGTCTTCCGTCTTCAGCGGAAGACCTTATTGTTTTTCTTAGGTTTCTTTTCCACTATTTTTATAATTATTGTTTTTTTTTCTTACCGATTTTGTATGCACGATTTCTCGAGAACGGCTCGATCGATTTTCATGAAACTTTCAGGTCTGATAGAACATCAAAAAATCTAGATATATATTTTTTTTTTTGATGACGTCACTTCCGGTTCGGAGTTTTCTGCGATTTAGTGATTTTTAGAGGGTCACTTTTTCCGGCAGTTTTCTCAAAAAGCACTTAACACAGAAGTTTGAAATTTTCAGTAATGCTAGAGCAACTTTTGGAGAAGTGCACAAAGTATATCACAACTACCGGAAGTACGAAGCGCCGACGCTCGCTATGGCCCAAAAATAGTCCTATCAAGAATTTCAAAATTTTAAGCACTTTTTCAACGATAATTTTTTACCTAGAAATATTTTGGTAAAGCATGTAGAACAAAAAAGGTGTAGAATTAAGATCTTTCAAATGACATCTCGAAAAAACGGCTGGCCCCTTAAATCAGGGGCCTAGAGGAGCCGAAAGTTTTTCCTTTATATCTCAAAAAGTATTGAGAATTTGTGATACGTCAAAGAAGCAAAATTGTTCAAAATGTCAAGCGTAATCTATTGAAGTCGTCAAAATACGTCCGGCGTCGTGACTTCCGGTCAAACCGGAAGTAGATGGAAAACGCGTATTTTTGCCGTTCTTGACAAGTTTTCTGGTTCTTGACAAGTTTTCTGGTAACATATGTCTCTGGGAGCATTATAATTAATTTTCCGTCCGTCGTCGTCACTTCCGGTCAAACCGGAAGTAACTGAAAATGGTTTATTTTTGCAATAATTAACATGGATTTAGAGGAATCAAACCATTTTTGGACGTTATTTCTCATTTCTGTTAAAAATGAAAGCCACTTCCTGTCAAACATGACGGAAGACCTACTCGTTGCTTTGCAACGAGCTTTGCTCTAGTTATTCTTTTTTTTCTTCTACTTCCTAGACCGCAACTTTGAGGCCTCATATCTCACTTATTTCTCAACGGAGTTCGCTCAAATTTTCAGAGGTTATAGACGTTTATAAACTCTATCAGAATGCTGAATAAAATTTCAAAAAGTCACTTCCGGTTTTGAGTTATTTCCCTTTAAACGAAAATTTATAGGCTTTCGTTTCCAGACAAAGGCTCAGAGACGGCTAAAGATGGAGCAGATATTCTACTGATTTTAGATAATAGAAGGATTGAAGTTGTGCACATCGGTTTTTGTTTTTCAATTTCTCTATTCAAAATGGCGTTATATAGGGGTCAAAAATTAGAACGCTTAAAAGAACCAAAAATTACTCATATTTTGCTTTTTATCTTCTAAACTAAAAATATTTTGTTGAAATATATAGAACATAATTTGTGCAGAATTAGAAGATCTTTCAAATGATATGTTGGAAAAAGGGCTGACCCCTAAATAAAGGGATTTAGAGGGGCCGAAAGTTTTTTCCAGATATCTCAAAAAGTATTGAGAATTTGTTATACATCAAAGAAGCAAAGTTGTTGAAAATGTCAAGATTAATCTAATGAAGTCGTCAAAATACGTCCAGCGTCGTCACTTCCGGCCAAACCGGAAGTAGTCGGAAAACACGTATTTTTGCCGTTTTTGACAAGTTTTTGGGTAACAAATGTCTCTGGGAGCTTAAAAAATTAATTTTCCGTGCGTCGTCGTCACTTCCGGTCAAACCGGAAGTAGCGGAAATGGCTTGTTTTTGCATTACTTAACATAGCTTTAGAGTATTCAAAGCATTTTTGGGCGTTATTTCTCATTTTTGTGAAAAATTAAATCTATTTCCGGTCAAACAGGACGGAAGACCTACTCGTTGCTTTGCAACGAGCTTTGCTCTAGTTTTCTTCTACTTCCTAGACGCCAACTTTGAGACCTCATATCTCACTCATTTATCAACGGATTTCGCTCAAATTTTCAGACATTATCGACATTATTAAACTCTATCAGAGTGGTATCTAACATTTCAAAAATTCACTTCCGCTTTTGAGTTATTCCCCTTTAAACAAAAAATTATAGGCTTTCGTTTCCGGATAAAGGCTCAGAGACCACAAAAGCTGGAGCAGAATTTCTACTGATTTTAGGTAATAGAAGGATTGAAGTTGTGCACATGGGTTTTTGTTTTTCAATTTTTGTATTCACTATGGCGCTATATAGGGGTCAAAAATTAGAACGCCTACAAGAGCGAAAATTTACACATATTTTCCTTTTTATCTTGAAAACTAAAAATATTTTGTTAAGACATAATGAACAAAAGTTGTACATAATTGCAAGGGCTTTCATATAATAATATTCAAAAGGGGCTGGCCCCTATTATTAGGGGTCAAGGGACCTTGAAAGTTTTTGCTTTATATCTCAAAAACGGTAAATATTTCGAATGACTATCGATTATAAAGTTGTGCTTTAACATCTTACTGATCTCATGAAATTTTTATTGTGTTTGAGTCTTGTTTTAAATGAGCTGGTGCATGACCTATATATGCACAGGTAATTCTTTTCACTCAGCACGTAAACGAGAGCTTCTCATGCGTGTAACCAAAGCAAGCTTACTATAAATAATAAACATGACTACATTGGATGCTAATATTCTTCAGAATAAAGTTCTCGAAGTGTTTGTGCTTTTTTTCTTACAAATTATCATGTTTATTCACTGACAACTTTCCCTTTTATTTCATTGTTTTAAAAATCGTATAAACCAAGTCTACTAAAAAGGGAAGAAAATATAATCTTCTCTTCTTATCACATAAAAGCAAACAATATAGTGAGAAAATAAAACATAACTAAAAAGCACATATACTATTCACAGCCATTAAGTGCACGGCTTTTACATTCACCTTGTTTGTTTACAATTATATAACGCGCCTCCCTCGATAGCGGTGGGGCAAAGTCGGTCACCGGGAATCAATCGGCGTGTGATCCAGCGACCTACAGTCATACACAAAAAAAAATACCTCCACAGAATGGTTAAATTAATTCTTGATAAAATTGTTCTTTCTTATACTATCTCTGTCCCATGAAAATATTATTTTTGTTCGAGTCTTACGTATGGTAGGAAATGCGTATAATTGAAATAAACTTGCCGTAAGTAATAAATATTTTACCACGCTGTATCATATCTCTTTTTTGAATTAAGTTTTAAACGTGTTCTTTGTTTCCCATTCAGAGTATTCGATGGTATCATTTTCCTTTTATTAATAAAGATCATTCCAAGAGAAAGAGTTATAGAAAAAAAGGACGAGTATCTTTTATTCGTTTGAATATAAACACAAACAATTTGAACGGAAACAATATACGCCCGGATTTCATAAAAAAAAGCTTTTAAGAGTCAAATAATACACAGTAATTTACTGTGCGATTCTCATATTCACCTGGAACCCAGATTCTAAGTGTGTTTACGTAATCAATCTTTCGATTACACGCGGCCGGGAAATTCTAAAGCAACACACCGCGGTGAACCATTGACCCCGCAGTCATAGGCAAATAATTGGTATATACAAACCATTCTACAACAGTAAGAAAATATTATTTTCTCTAAGTAAATTAAAACTTTCAAAAATATCTTAAAATGTTTTAGGTTTGACTTAAGAACAAAACGCTGGGGCATTTATTTTACACGTACATTAATCAGTCTTCAATTCTTAAATATTCGTTAGATCCATGTGTAATTTGACGATTCATAGCGCAAGGACTGGCGATCTGCAGTTACTTTACTTCAACCAATATTTATTGAAATGCACAAGCTTTGCTCTTTTCACACGCAAATAAATCCGTTTTCAACACAAGTTTTCCGAACCACATTTTTTTTCATCACAGATATTAACCATGGCTATACCAGTTTTAAACTTTAAAAGAGAATCTTACGAATCATAAGGATAGAATTATACTCAATGAAATGGACTAAACATCGATAAGTAACACCGGCACGTGTAAACTTCATAAGTGACTTCTGTGCTGCACACTGTCTATTAATTTATATTACAGGTTTTATAGTAAAATTCAAGAAATAATGATTTTAAAGCAATGAACTTAATTTATTTTATAATTTATTCAAAACCCGTATAAATGATTAGTATAGTGTGCTAACACTGTAATTTTGTTCCGTGATTAAATATCAGTAGCAGGTTATACAATGTACATTCAAGTAGTAATAAACCCGTATATTTCCAGAATCGAAAATTTAACAACTTATATACCGGGGTAACAATCTTATCTTAATATTACAGACTTATCATTTAATTAAACGCTTTTACAACCTAAATTAAACTGTTAAAATCATAACCGGCACCAAAATCAAACCATTTGTATCGTTTACCGTACATAACTCAGACAGTATTTTCTTTAAAATGATGAACTTATATGTGGCACAAATTACTTTTCATGGTTTAAAAAATACGCGTACGAGAGAAAGCGAGTGAGAGGCGTTTTATTCAAGTACATTCAAGTTTTTACCAGCGAGTCCCTGTATCAAGTATTGTCTAATTTTTATTCTATTAAACATAATCTCCCTTTCCTATTTAAATTTAATTTATTTGATGATTTTATTCAACTTCAAGCACAATATCATTATGTAGTACTAAAATGAAGTCCATGCACGGATGCTATTGTACATCGGGAATTTTCTTGAATCCTTTATCCATGCATTCCTCCTTCAAGGAAAATAATTATGAATGAATTGATTGAATAAAGTGTATAAAACCATGTGGTTTCGGTTTGTCAACGTGTTTTAGATCATGATCAGCAAATCACAACTCCTCGGGTCTTCCTGTCTAACAGAATAATATGACATCCCCATGCTCCTCACTCCCTTTACCCAAACTTTGAAATAAATGAGGAAAGATATTTTATTTGTGGACTTTTGAGTTTAATTTTATTGAAAGTAAAGCTATTACCTAATATACGTATTATGGAAAGGACTTTCAACCCCGTCTATCTTTCATAAATAGAAACTCCATGTTGTTTGAATATTAATATCCGGTAATGTTTTAAAATACCTCGATGTTGTTTTTATGACCTGTGACAGAATTGTGCGAGATAATGCAAATTTCAAACATCTTCATCGGCCAATGACAGAAAAGTTGTAAAATTCCTGTCAGGGTTATGAACTTCTAATCACTAAAAGGTGTTTGTCTTGACACAGAGCCAAGGTTATTCTGTTACGATCAAGGTCACTGACAGAAGAAATATTTTCTTTACTAAGGTATGAATTAATAAATTAAAATCATTGGAGGCTCTTACTTGAAGCATAGATTGCTTATGATTGGAGGTTTTGTCATGACCCTGATCAAATGTCTTTCTGGCAAATCAAGGTCACTGACAAAGAAAAAAATGTTTAAGCATAACTTTATAATTAAAATTTACTGGAGGCTCATGCTGGGAAGAAAGGTTGTTGACATAAGAAAGTACAGTGACCTAGACCCAAGGTCTGTACTTCCTGTCCACAGCTCCAACGGAAGACCTTCTCGTTGCTTTGCAACGAGCTCGGCTCTAGTTCTTCCACTGTTTGTCCTCCACAATATAGGTCTGCGTTATCTAACTTTGCAACCTCACAAGCGGCTCTTACGTCGATAAATCACACCAATTTTAGAGGACGGTAAATTCACATTAAAAATTAACGAAAAAAAATTATGATTAGGGAAATTGGAGAATGTAAATAGGAGCATTGAATTCATGACTTTGATGTCGTCGGTCAAATAACACATCCGGCCGTGTTGACGAATTATCATACCGCGTTAACGCGCGTTATTCAATTTATCGGCACGGCCAGATGTGTTAAAGGACCAACGACATAAAAAAATATGAATCCAATGCTTAAAAATTTTGCCTTACAGTTCAAAAGTTTTCGGATGAATAGAGTTTCAAATTCAAATACTTACAAAATTAATGTTAGTTTAATGTTTTTGAAAAATAGATCTTTGACAATTTGCTTTAAAGCTGTAAATTATGTTAGTTTTAGCTTCTAGGGGACATAAAATCAGTTCGCTATATCAGAGTTCGTTATATCCGTAAAGTTTTATATGTGATATTAAGAGAAAAAACTTCGCTTTTTCCCTGTTTCGCTATATACATGCTCGTACTGAACGAGTTATACTGCATTGCGAAATTGTTGTGAATTCCAAATTTGAAGATTTTGTTGAAATATATTATGTATTTTCGTGGATTTCAGATAACTGATGAATCAATTAAGGACTTGGTAGCTAAAATGCCCAAGTTGACTGTGATCAACTGTAACGGAGAAGAGTTGAAGGGATGAAGTTTATACTTGTAGAACAGGATCTAGAAGTGGTGAACAAACTCTGCTACAGAAAATATTACTCAGCAAAAAGGAAGTGAAATGCATTAATTACATGGATATCAAACATTATTATGATTATAGCTCTGCTGAACTTTTCCTACATAAAATAGGCTTCCCTAGAAATCACTGTAATGAGCTAATCCCTGCTTTGGAAACTATTTCCTGTTATCCATAATTCTCTAGATTTTACATTTGTATCCATATAGTATGTTATTGTGCTTATCCACGTGAATTGACAAATGAGCTAATCTCCAATCCAAAAGGTAATTCCTAGTTATCCACTTTTTTAAAAAAAAGTATTTGTATGATATAACAGATAAAAAGTATACCATTTAGGGTAAAGATTCCAGTTCCCCTCGACTAGGACTATTTCTTGTGCCTAGGGAAATTGTCATGGTCGTGGGGAGAATGATATACCCCCAGTACTTTAACTATATATTGTCCATCTCAGATCTGATGGTTACAATAGAAGACCAGAAAATCATTTTTTTACCTGAACTTTTACGATATTTTTATAAAAACACATATAATTAGTTAGTATATGCTTTTGTATTCCACTACTTTCGGTTTTAAAAACGATCTGTCTAGCTTCTGATTTGATTTGCTTGTATATCATATTATATTATTGTATTATTTTTTTAATTAAATGAAAACTAACCCTACGGTTTCCTTCTGTCATAGCGAAAAACAGCTTCGCCGTCTGTTGTCACAGTTGCATCGGCTGTCCACGTTGTCGGTAATGGGATGTGCCTTGAAGTTGTCATCACTCCAGGCTATGTTACCAGTACCTGGAAAGGTGTGTGCGTTCAAGCGTAGGGTTATTTCCCGGATCTACATGACTTGTATGCACTAAAAAATTCAGTTCAGTTCATTATGACGCCTGCGGGGCAGAGCGGCATTAAGGGATCACTTTACCCGGCGTCAGTCTGCCTGTCCTTCTGTCAAACCTTGTAAAAGATATGGGCTTGATATTTTGCACATTTATTGCATGGCACTATGGCATTTACAAATTGCCATGGTTTCGTACCTCGTGACCTTTGACCTTGTCCTTTGACCCACTTTTCTAAAAAGTTAAAAGTGCAAATATACAGCATATTTAGCATGTGCAGTGAATGTCATAAAAATTCTGAAAATGCCAGCGTTACAATACACTTGACCTTTGACCTACTTTACAGACAATTTTATCTTAATCTTTGAGTGGCGGGTGTTGATAATCAATATCTATACATGTTGATGACATGGATAAGCTCATAACCTGTTCTTTAAAACTTTATGATATTTATTTATAAGCAACACAAACTGCGAAAATACATCGGGATCAGGATCCCACAATGGATGGTGTAGAGTGACAATTGGTGTGAAGACTTTGAAACACGTATAAACACATGTAAAATGATAAATAATTAATTAGAATGATTCAAACTTCATTATCAATTTAAGGGTTGGGATTTTTTTTTCAGATAGACTCTATCGCAGTCTTATACTATGTGTGGATGTTTTGTGCATTTATGAATTATCATGCTAGATTTTTTTGCATGAAATACATGACTGTATATGCTAGTAGCATATAAATAGCTGACCACTCTTATATTTGGTTACATCTTTAAAGAAGTTAATAAAGTCAACAAAGAACATCTTATAGACAATATGCGCAAATAAATACATTCCATAGAATATAATAGTGCAATGTGGTCATCTACATCATGTTTGATACATATTGTACTCGAAACGATATTTTCAGCAATCAGAGGTTAAAGACATTATCTTGTTGCATTAGCTATTAAAGAAATTCCTAAATTACACAATTCTTTAACAGTCTGTTTACTAAGTAACTGTACCAGTCTGAAGACACTTGGTCTTCGGGAGTAGTTACTTATATTGATTGCTATCTGTTTTCTTGCGTTTACATTTATACATTATCAGGTTTTTTCTTAAGGTCTTTCCACCCTCAGAATTTAACAATTCAAAGAACAAAAACTCCATTTATTTATTTAATATAGTTTAAAATTACCACTTATTGAAAAAAATGTATGGGTTGCCATCAGCGAGACACAAGTAAACAGAAGTATACGTAAACATTAAAAAATGTACATTTTTGTAATAAGTATTATAAAATTTCTGTAAAAATTGGTTCAAATGTGGCAACATGATATCGTGTCAAAGGTAACTTTATCAGCTTTTCCACAACTTGTAAGTCTGAATGTTTTCGATGGTAAAAAAATAACTATTTATCTCATCAGCCAGAAACTGGTCAAATGTAAACTCAGAGATCAACATGAGTTTATCTATTCCCCATTTTAAAAAGGTGAGTTATTTCCCCTGAAGGGAACTCTTTTACTGTGTTTATTACGCATGCGCTATAAATAAAGTCACTTCCGCGGACGTTCTTGATGTAAATAATGTCTCTGTCATATGGAAAAATGTTATTGTGTTTGTGAATAAAAAGAAATCTTGACTGATTCGTATTTTTTTTAAAATTGCCCACTCATAGTCTTTTTCTGGATTTGAATTAATCTGTATAGTAGAATAATAAGGCGCTGTGTAAGCCCCCCCCCCC